>CABHPH010159127.1:0-14289 GCA_902168325.1 Peromyscus nudipes | reverse complement strand
ATAAAAAGAAAAGGTTAACTCTAACATAAAAAAACTATATACAATAGGGACAATAATCAGATATTGTCTAAATAAAAGGGTAAGGTATTAACTTTAACAAAGTAAAACTATATACAATAAGAACAATTTTCAATTACAAGAATTACACTCACTTTGTCAAATGCTAATAGACTAGACATTGCTAATGTAATTATTGCCCGTACATATTTGTATATAGTTATTGTACTTATTTTATATAGTTTTTTCTATGTTAGTTAAATTTTTCACTTTTTATCTAGACAAAAAGGGGGAAATGTGTGATATTTTGTTTGTGTTCTGACAAATAAAGCTTGCTTGGAGTCAGAGGATGGAGCTAGCCACTAGTTAACCATAGAATTCTGAAAGTCTGTACAGAGGGGAGGCAGGAAGTGATAAGGAGGGGTGGAGGGAGGATCTAGGCCTTTTTGGATGGAGGAACCAGAGAGGTAGGAATCGACTGTGGCTGCTCCCCTGCTTCTGTGATCTTTCAGGTTTTTAACCTGGAAAAAAAAGAGAAAGAAAGAAAGAAAGAAAGAAAGAAAGAAAGAAAGAAAGAAAGGAAGAAAGAAAGAAAGAGGACACCTCAAAAGTAATGCAGCATCTAAGAAGTAAACATCTGGGACTTTCTGCCTAGCAGGGAAGTCTTTGAGTGGACTGAGGAAGGTGGACATCAACATAAAGAGGCCTACACATGAAGAATGTCTTTGGAAACCCCTCAAAAATGGCCAGAAATTAAAATTACTTCAAATTCTCAATTTAAAAAAAAAAAGAATTACATTCACAATGTCCAGTCCATTTGTAATTGGCAAACTCAGAGAAAATATTCCATTATCTATTCTCTCTCTCTCTCTCTCTCTCTCTCTCTCTCTCTCTCTCTCTCTTTTGGTTTTTCGAGACAGGGTTTCTCTGTGTAGCTTTGCACCTTTCCTGGAACTCACTTGGTAGCCCAGACCGGCCTCGAACTCACAGAGATCCACCTGGCTCTGCCTCCCGAGTGCTCGGATAGTAAACTTTTTTTTTTTTTTGGTTTTTTCAAGACAGGGTTTCTCTGTGTAGCTTTGTGCCTTTCCTGGAACTCACTTGGTAGCCCAGGCTGGCCTCAAACTCACAGAGATCCCCTGGCTCTGTTTCCCCAGTGCTGGGATTAAAGGCGTGTGCCACCACCGCCCGTCTATTCTCTCTTGGTGAGTCCAAAGTTTTGTACCTAATTTACTTTCTATCATAACTAAGGAAAACTGTAACTATAACTATCTAGTCTTCAACCCCATCAGAGACCTGAGAAGGATATAATATTACCTGACTAAATAGGAAGTGCAGAGCAAACAACTTCTAAAACTACAAAAACAACAGAGACATCTGGCTGCATGAACAGTCACCCCAAGATTCTTCTGCAATGTTGGGGCATCCATCTTCAGCCTACAGGTCTAGAATATCTGACAGATTTTGTGAAGCAAGAAATTTTGAAGGATTGTCTTACTTTGTCTTGGTAAAGTATGACAGTCACCTTCTTTTGTGTCCTGCTTGTCCAATTTGGATAGCATGCTGTCAGCAGTTGAGACAAGAGCAGTTTCTTTGCCCAGTGGCTAACTGGATTTGCCACCAATGAAAGCAAACTCCATATGGAGGTTCTTTGATGCCCAATCCTTTTTTGAAGTAAATTGGTGCTGCCAGAAGCAGATGTGTCTCACTGTGAACAAAATGCCTTATGTTATAAGAAAAACATCTTGAATTCCATAATCTGTAGATCTCTGAAGTGTTTGAAGACCATCTATATATCTAAAATATATCTGTGTTTGACCTTGAAAGTATGACTAATATAGCTACAAATTTGGTTGTTAGATGACTAACTACTAACCTATATTTTTTAATTATCCTATATAGGTTGCAATAATAGCTTTCAAGGACTAGAAATTTACATTAGATTGTTAAGTGACCTGCATAGGTACAATACCTTAAATAAGAGTAGAAACATGTATATGATATATCAAAATAATTTTAATTTTGTATCAATATACAAAAATCCACACCAAGGTAAAATATTTGAGACTAGTGTTTTCTTTTTTAATTTAAAAGCAGATTCAATAATTTTATCCTGTCAATCCTATATCTCCCATTTTTTTTCAAAATGAGAGCCTTTAATCTCTGTTCCTCCCTGACCATGACCAATAATAACTTGTAACCAACTTCCCTAAACATTGATAAACATCCATAACTTACTGACTGACCAAAAACCACCCATCCCCACTTCTTGGGAATGTGGGCATTGTGCTCTTAAAATTGCTTCCTCTTGTCTGGAGGTGACAGCACCTTTAGGAGACTCTGAGAAAATTAAGATAATGGTCAAGTCCTGGGAGAGCTACCTGTTGTCCAGTCTTAGTGTGATGGGAAAGTGCAAGGCTTATCTGAAGTCCTGACTGGAGTAGTCTATGAGGCTGGACCATCTCAGCTAACCGTTTGTAATCCAAAGCTAATCTTTGAGTGGTGTTTGTCAGCTTAGTGGCTTTACCACAATCCAGGTGGAATTGTCATCATGGGACCTCATCATCCTTTTGGAGACTTCAAAAGTTGCTGTTAGGAATAGTCACAGTTCACTGAGAGAAATCTAAACATTTTAAATGTCAAATGCAGCAGATCTCAGAGAGGTTAAAGGACTACAATCTATTAAATACACCCAGGACACACAAGCTTAATTCTTAATTACTTGCTTCAAACTCAAGCCTGAAATCATGTACAGGAAGCTAGATGGAGCCTAGATCTAGAATTAGTTAGTACTCTATATGACCATTAATAACACAACAGAAAGTTTATATATATATATATACACATGTCTTATCAATTTTGACATAATGTTTATACCTTAAGAAAAGTTTAAAGGAATCAAAATAAATCCAAGGAATTGTGAGATTAGTGGCAATAGAATAGTCTCTTAATTTTAGTTTTCTTCTGTCCCATACCAGGTGGCTCTTCTGACATGAGACAGATTTTGCATTTTCCTTTAGCAAGCATGCTTGGGTTTAGAAAACAAGAGAGTCACACTCCAACTCCAAAGCCAGTTTTAATTTTTAATTGAGTTGGGACTACAAAAAGACCATTTACATGTTTGTAGAGAACAGCAGAAACAAACACTTGGGAGTATTTGTGAAATTTTATCCTGTTGGAAGTGTGTTATAACAATAGGTCAATTTACTCCTTTTCTTGGGACATTTTCTCTGGATGATTCATCCTTCTTCAGATGTCTCATTTGCCAGTGGTCTTCAGATTCCTTAGTTGGATGCTTTTATTCTCCTGGAAAGACAAAAAGCAAAACTCTGCCCAATCCTAACTTTAGGGAGTTCCTTTTATGACAGGTTATATCCTTGTTAAGACAAAATGGTTTTTGACAACAGAAAAAGTATTTATCTTTTAATAATAAGAAATTATTAATTTTTTTTATACCTGATCAAATAAAAGGCATTTTTTAGTGTGGTTTGTTTGTTTGTTTGTTTGTTTGGGTTTTGGGTTTTTTTTCCAAGACAGGGTTTCTCTATGTAGCTTTGTGCCTTTCCTGGAACTCACTCTGTAGCCCAGGCTGGCCTTGAACTCACAGAGATCCTCCTTCCTCTGCCTCCTGAGTGCTGGGATTAAAGGCATGTGCCACTGCCACCCAGCTAAAGATTTTTGGGTTTTTTTTTTAAGATTTTATTTATGATGTATTATGTATACAGTGTTGTGTGTGTGTGCTTACACACTAGAAGAGGGTACCAGATCTCGTTATAGATGGTTGTGAGCCACCATGTGGTTGCTTGAACTCGGGAATTGAACTCAGGACCTCTGGAGGAACAGCTAGTGCTCTTAACCTCTGAGCCATCTCTCCAGCCCTCCCAGCTAAAGTTTTTAAAGTTAATAAAGTGCTGTGTACCCCTTCTGCTTATTAAACATATCTTTTGTTTTGTTTTGTTTGTTTCTTGTTTTTCGAGAAAGGGTTTCTCTGTGAAACAGTCCTGGCTATCTTGGAATTCACACTATAGACCAGGCTAGGCTCAGACTCACAGAGCTCTACCTGCCTCTGCCTCCAGAGTGCTGAGATTAAAGGTGTGCAGCACCACAGCCCAGCCTAAGCATATCTTTTAAAGTACAATTAGACCTTTGTATAACTGCTTGTTCTGCAGGATTGTGCAATATACCTGTAATATGCTTTATGTTGTAATATGCAAAAAAAACCTATTTCATTTTACTAGAGGTATATGCTGAAGCATTGTCAGTCTTAACTAGTACAGGTATCCCCATAATGGCCATGACTTCTAAATAATTGTGTAATTAGAGAATCAGCCTTTTTAGAACTTAAAGTGGTTGTCCATTGAAATCCCAAATATGTATCTGTGGTATGGTGCACATATTTTAATTTTACAAACTCTGCAAAATGAAACACATCCATTTATCAAATTTCATTTCTTTGAGTACCTTTTGGGTTACTTCCTGCAGTTAATGGAGTTTTGATTATACAAAGAACAAGTAGGACATTTCCTTATAATTTCCTTGGCTTGTTGCCAAGTGATAGCAAAATCTTTCTTCAAACCTTTGTTGTTAACATGGTGTTTCTTATGAAATTCTGAGACTTCTAGCATATTTCCTACTAATAGCTGATCAATTTTATCATTACCTTGTGCTAGAACACCTGACAGACCTGTATGGGATCTGATACATGTTATATAATATTTCTATTTCTGATTACTTGTTATAGTTGAATAAATAACAAAGTTAATTCTGAATCATCTGGAATAAGTTCAGCAGTTTCAATATATAAAACAATTCTTTCTGCATATTAAGAGTCAGTAACTATATTAAGAGGTTCTGGAATATCTAATAATACCATGAGAATAGCATATAATTCTGACTTTTGAATTGATTCATAAAGGTTTTGAGCCACATTGCTTAATTTTCCTGACTTTATAACCTGTCTTTCCTGATTTATTTGCATAATATGGAATGTAGGAGTTCCAGAAATTGATGTTCCCCAACAATGTGAGGAGTTATCCAATTAGTACTTTTTATAAATTAAAGTCTCTTGCTTTTGGGATATTTGTTGCTAATCTCACCCAAGAAATTACTGCAAGCTCTTTGCAAATGTTCATTTTCTGCCCGTAATGAGTCAATTTCAGCATTAGTAAAAGATATCACAATTTCTACTGGGTCTATTCCTGCTAATTGATGAGGTCTCAACTATCCTTTCAGAATCAATTTAGAAAACTTTTCTATATAGGTCTTTAATTTTTTACTCTGTTTGTGTGGTAAAAATATCCATTCTAAGATATTATCTTCTCTATGCATAATAATTCCTGTGGGACAGTATGCAGAAGGTAAAATAATCAGAATATAATCAAGCTTTGGATCCAATCAATCCACATGTGCATCCTGTATTTTCTTTTCTACCAAAGCCAATTCTCTCTCAGCCTCAGCTGACAATTTTCTTGGACTATTTAAGTCTTTATCATCTTGTAAGGTTTGAAATAAATTACTTAGTTATTGAGTTTGTTAATCCAATTGTGAGCCATAGCCAGTTAATGTCTCCCAGCAATTTTTGAAAATCATTAAGAGTTTGTAATTATCTCTCCTGATTTGTACTTTCTATGGTTGATTTTTTTTGCAAACCTATCTTATATCCTAAATAATTAATAGAGCCTCCTCTTTGTATTTTTTTTCAGGAGCAATTTGTAATCCCCAACAAGGCAAAATTTGCTTTACTTCTTCAAACATTTTTTTCTAAGGTATCTGTGTCTGAATCAGCTAATAAGATACCATTCATATAATGGTAAATTATAGATTGAGGGAACTGTTCATGAATTACTTCCAATGGCTGTTGTACAAAATATTGACACAAAGTGGGGCTGTTTAACATCCCTTGTGGAAGAACTTTCCACTGATACTGTTTAATAGGCTGAGAATTATAGGTAGGCATTGTGAAAGCAATTTTTCTCTATCCTGTTCTTGTAAAGGTATAGTCACAAAAAAAGCAGTCTTTTAAATCAATCGCTACAATAAGCCATCCTTTAGGTAATAATAATTTTTAAAAAAAGGCAAGAGAATTCCAGGCTGTAAAGCGTCCATTGGCTGAATCACCTTATTTATGTCTCTTAAATCTATAATATTTCCAGATTTACTTTTAATGACAAATATAGGAGAATTCCAAGGTCTGGTCGATTCTTCAATATGTTGAGCATCTAATTGCTCCTGTACCAGCTATTTCTGATGCCTGTAATTTTTCTGATGTCAAAGGCCATTTTTCCACCTGGACAGTTTTATCAGTTAACCATTTTAAAGGTAGAGTTGTTGGTATCCCTGAAAGACCACCTGCTGTTGTACTCTGTGTATATACAACCTGAACAGTCTGTGACTGTTCTTAATAATACCTTTTAATATTTATATCAGAAGTATTCTTTATTTTATGGTTTGTTTATGAGATTGGAGGAATGTTAATCTGTGTCTTCCATTGCTGAAGCAAATCATGTCCCCGTAAATTCATTGCTATGTTGGCCACATATGGTTTTAATTTTCCTATCTGTCCTTCTGGCCCTATATACTGGACCCATCTTCCACTTTGTTTTACCTGAGATAAAGTTCCAATCCCTAGAAGCTGGACATTTACCTCCTGAAAAGGACAATCTTGGTGCCAAGATTTTGGTGAAATTATTATTACATCTGCACCTGTGTCTACCAAACCCTCAATTTCAATGCCATTTAGGTGTATTTTTAGCTTTAGTCTCTGATCATTTATAGCAGTTTGCCAAAACACTTGTTTTTCTGGTCTCTCTGGAACTTTTTGTTGTATTTATAATGAGTATAGTAGATGCTATTTCAAAACAGTGAAAATAATATGTATATATATTTATAAATGAATAAAAAATTTTCAAGATGGTAAATTTCATTTTATACATATTTTATCAAAAGTTAGAATCACAAATCATTTTCTCTTCTCCCAAAGTATAACTACTGACTCCCCATTCTAAGTCTAAATGACTGGAGCTCAACTTGTTTAGTGCCTAAGGACTTTTTGCAGACTTCTAAATAGCTTCTTTCTGAAAGGAGGGAAAGGAAGGAAGGAAGGAAGGAAGGAAGGAAGGAAGGAAGGAAGGAAGGAAGAAAGAAAGGAAAGAGAGAGAGAGAGAGAGAGAGAGAGAGAGAGAAAGAAAGAAAGAAAGAAAGAAAGAAAGAAAGAAAGAAAGAGAAACGTTACCAAACTTGGAGGTCACAACCTGTGCCCCAAGCCAAGTTTGATCACCCATCCTCAATAAGTCAATTAAAAAGTCATATTAATAATGGAAAGCAGATTAATTAATAAAGGAGATTTAGTCAATGTGGCTACATTGGAAAGAGAGACAAAGAGATACAGTGACCCCTCAAGTCTGTCTTTTAGGTTCTGAAATGAGACTGAGATTTATATAGAGGGTCAGGCACATGCAGTTCCAGTCAAGATGAGGTTCCACCAGAGCAGTGTGGTTTTTAACAACAGGTATTATCCCTAATGCTGACAGGGAATGATTAAACCAAATTTGACACTGAGGCCTATGAGAGGCCCCTTAAGATGTTTCCTGATGGCAAAGGGCTGCCTTGTCTGTCCCTTGTTGACTTGCATTCATTAGTCCAGTGCTGGCCTTTGCCACATCTTCTACATACTTCAGAAGGTTGGGGCCTTCTGTTTGGATTAGCTCTAGAAAAAGGATTGTTCCTAGGAATGCCTTGTCTACAATCTCTTTTCAGATGAACTGATTCTCCACAATTAAAACACCTGAATTTTTGAGTTTTCTTCAAATTTCTAGAAATTTCTCCTATCAAGATAGCACCATAAGTGTGAGATGCAAAATCAGCCATATTTCTGATCCATTCAACTATTGGTGCCAATCTTGCCTTTAAAGGCCTAATCACCCTTTTCATTCTAAACTAGCATTTTCAAAAGCCAAATATTCAATTAATATTTGTCTAACTTCTGAATCTGATATCATTCTATTTACATGCCAGCATGTTTCCCTGCACACACGGGATACCCTCGGGGTCCCACCCCCCACCCCATGCAATATATCATAACATTGATGCTAGTGACTCAGCAGGGGTCTTCCTGGTGCATTTCTCCTGCCTGCTGGCAGTCTGAGACATACTAAAAGCCCTGGAACCTTCAACACTCACTTCGTCCAACACTGGCATAATCAGTGAGTCCCTCCTCTTCAGTAAGCCTCCCTTCTGGCCATTTTCCCACGACTGAAGATTCTTTCATCTCTCAATCTCAATCGTGGTGCCAGTATCACAGGTCTTTTAGGCTTTAATCGACATTATATGGAGATAGCCTGTGCCCACTCAATTCCATGGCCTTCGTTATAATGGCCCATTGGCTATCTTGCGCCATTTGTTGGCCCTTGCTGAGCCTCTGGGACACTGGAGGTCAGTCTGCTGGACCTTATACCTCACTGTGGGAAATGTGCCTATGGCCCCCCATCCCCACTACTGCCACTGACCCATGGCTTGGGTTCATTCCTCTGAATATACAGGCTTCTCAGTTGGTCATGAGTTGTTTTCTATAACTTCTTGGCTTTTAGTTACTTTTGGAAGGGTAAGGCATAAGCAACTCCATCTCGTTGGTTTGAGACTGAGTCTCATCATGAAGGCAAGGCTGGCCTCAAACTACCACGCTTCTTCCTTATCCTCCCAAGGGCTTACGGGCATTTGCTACCATGCCCAGTGTGGCTTTATTTTAGTTCTGGCGACTTCCTCCCTTGTTTCTAAATAGTATCCTCTGAAGACATTGCTCACTAACCATCTGCTGGTTTGTTTCCCATTGTCCCATGGTGCCAGGAAAAGATTCATCCTGGTTGGTTTGATTTTCTCCAGCCTTGGGAGGTGGGGTAAGTGCAGAGGCTTGAATGAGGTGCCCCCAATACTCTCCAGCATTTGAACGCTCAGTTCCAAGATGGTGGTCCTGTTTCAGGAGCCAAGAGGTATATGCCGGAGGGAGTATGTCTCTGGGGGTGGGTTCTGAAAGCTTAAAGGCTTGGTGCCATTTCGGGTTTGCTGTCTCTACTTCCTTCTGCAGATTGAGATGTGAGCCCTTAGCTCTCAGCTTCCTGCTCCAGCCACCATGTCTGCCACCCCCTAAGCCCACCATTATGGACCCTCACCCTCTGGAAACATAAGCCTCAAATAAGCTCTGTCTTCTGTAAGTTGCCTTGGTCATGGTGTTTTATCACAGCAATAGAAACCCCAAGGAAGACAATCAGCAGCACATGTCAAGGACTTAGTGCCAATAAACCCTTTAGGCCCAATTTAAGCAGCCAAGGGATAGGCGTCTCCTAAGTCAGGTATACCTAAAATCCATCCTGCGTGCCCTGTGAGTAATGTCCTGGCATCTCAAAAAGAGGGTGTTCAGGTTCCTTTGTCTGAAGCTGTACCTCTGTCAAGTCTTAACAATTTAGTCATAAGGCTTCACAAAAACACAAGCAACAAGAGTAAAACTATCCTGAAAATTAAGTAATTGTGCACAGATTTATAAACATCTAGTACCTATCGATCCCCAGGAGGCTTACGTAGTTTAAGTGGCATCTATACGTCCAGTGAGCAGCAGTTAGTATGATGACACAGAAGACCTGAATAGAAGCTACTTCTAGAGCAAGAGTTGGAGTCCTTGGCTAGAAAAACAAGCCTATAGCCTTGACAACCAGATTCTCAAAACTCTTACAAATTTAGGAAACAGTGCCGGTTGTTACAAACGAGCCTGTACAAGTGTGTCCTGTGTCTACAGCAGCAAAATACTTTTCTTCAGAGGAAACAGATGACACCTAGGTTTTCAATAGCAACATTGTCTATACGGCAATGTTTAGATGTCTTTTTTAAGTCTCTAGGACACTGAAAGTTTAGCATTATACCATATATGTACTGAAATCTTTTTTACAGAGGTTGAGAGGGTGTCCAAAGGCCCATCGTGATCTATTTTAAGCAGATATCAGTTGGAGACTAAAGTAAAAAAAAAAAAAAAAAAAAACGCTAGCAGGGTGTCCACCCAATACAGGATGAAAGGTTCCTCCTCCATTGTATCAGTTGTTCCTTTAAAAGAGCAAAGTTAGGTAGAGATGTGCTGATAGAGAAAACTTGGGGATGGGCTGGAAAGGTGACTCAGAGGCTAAGAGTACCTCTGTTCTTGCAGAGGACCCGGGATTGGTTCCCAGAACCCACACAATGGCTCCAGTTCCAGGGGATCCATCCTGGCTGCTGTGGGGACTCAATGCATGTGATGCACATAAATACATGGATGCAAAGCACTCATATACATAAGATGAAAATACATAAACTTAAAAAATAAAAAGGCATTTTCTTGTCAGCCCTCCATAATCTACAAGCTCCCTGAGTTGTCTCTCTCATCCAGAGTGCTCTCATGGGGCTTTCTTGTATTCTTTTTATACTCTGCAGGGTTAGCTCAGGGCTTCCTTGCATCTTATTACCTCCTGTGGGATTAGCTCAGGCTATTCTGCCTGGACCATGACCTAGGGGAGCAGGGCATGTTTTGGCCTGTTTTGCCCGTTCCTCACACGGGCTCTGGCAGGTTGCAGCCTGCTGTCTTCAGTCATAGCTGGCTGCTGAGAAGGCACTGTGCTGAGCAGCAACACTTATTGTGTGTATGATCCTTACATTGACCTCGGTAAGCTTTGCAGAAGAGCTAGTTTATCAGAGTTAGACATGGCTCTAGTCACAGATACTTAGGGCATCAAAGTACTAAAACCAATCTGAAATAGTTGCTTCCAATGAAGCCATTTAAGAGAAGTCGGAATAGACAGACATAGAAATGAACCTTGACTGTGTTGAGACAATTTCTTAAGGAGCCAAAAGTCTGAAACACAGAAAACATAAAACAAAACACAAAATCTTCAGTTCCTCACAAGAGCAAAACAATGTCTTCAAAAACATCTCATTGCTTTCGGCATAAGAATTAGGTTCCAGTGATCCACCAGTGCCTTTGCATTAGAACATTTACAAGTTGCAATAGATAGATTTTATTAGTTCTCAAACTGAGGGGTTTTTTTGATCTGAGGGTGAGATACTAAGTTTTCTCAAAATTCTTTCTCTCTTTTATCTTTAGCATGGCTTATTTTTCTATTTGAATATATTTCTATCGGCTTCAGCTCCTACCTAACTGCTCTTCATCTATTTTATTTATTTTATAATTTCAATTTTATTTTAAATTATGTATGTGTATGGAGTGTGCATGAGTGAAGTTCCTGCAGAAGCCAGAAGAGGGCGTCAGAGCCCCTGGAGCTGGGGTTGCAGGTGATGGTGAGCTACCTGATGTGGTTGCTGGGAACCTGGCTCAGATCCTATGGAACAATAGCCAGTGCTCTTAACCACTCAGCTACCTCTCCAGCCATCTTGTGTTTTTTTCCCCTTGGTCTACATTTGCGTTGAAGACAGACTAGATTTAAATAAATAAATAAATAAATAAATAAATAAATAAATAAATAAATAAATAAATAAATAAATGTACAGAAAGATCCTAGAGTATCAATTAAATTATTTAAGTTTGAAATAGTCAGAAGATGATAGGTAGATGTAGTTATGGATAGATAGAGACCGTGTATTTACATATGACATATATAGATTGGTTTTTGCAACATTACTGTCTTTGAAATCATCCCAAGTTTATAAAGACTAGCTGGCTGTACGTCTTCCTAGGGGGTACCAAGCTAGTAAAGATTTAACATTTTCATGGTTACATAAATCACAGCAGAGATCTCCTCAGCTCCCTTGTCTCTCTATTTCAAATGGTTCAACAGAGCCCCAAGAGTCCAAGAGAACCCCAAGCCTTTCCTGTCACACAGCAGATGCCCCAAATAATTAGACAGAACTCAGGATTTGCTCAAAGGAGCTTCCAAATTGACAAGGCCTGTCTTACAATAGCATTACTGTTAGATTAACCGACCTTCCTGTCAGATACTCAGCACATCCAGAAGTCGGGCCTCACAGCCGGAGGAAACCAAGCCACAGTCCTGTAGATCTGGCAGGTCCCTTCTGGAAGGATTAAAATATAGATGTTTCAACAGCGAAAAGGCAAGCCCAGGACAAAGAAGACCTAAGCATGCCTCCATGAAACCTCTGAATGCTAGAACGGCAGAACAGTGTCTCTCTGTCTCTGTAGGCTCTGACTTTGAGTTATAGTCAGGTTTTCTTTCTTTTTTTTCTTTTTTTCTTTTTTCTTTTCTTGGTTTTTCAAGACAGGGTTTCTCTGTGTAATAGCCTTGGAACTCACTCTGTAGACCAAACTGGTCTTGAACTCACAGAGATCTGCCTGCCTCTGCCTCCCACAAGTGTCAAGATTAAAGGTGTAAGCCATTACACACCAGTTTATAGCAGGTTTTCAACATCTTCAAGTGCTCTCTCTGTCTCTGTCTGTCTCTGTCTCTGTCTCTCTCTCTCCCTGTCTTCCACTATCATGGTTACTGTATTTATCTGTTTGTTTGTTTGTTTGTTTGTTTGTTTGTTTAACAATAATAGTCCAGTATTACTCAACAGAAGAATCCCAAACCACAAAGCCAATCACCAGATGGCAACAGCCCTGAAGGGCTCACAAGAGTCACAAGCAAGCAGGAAGGTAAGGCCCAAGGTGCACTGATCAGCGAGAGACTTACCAAGGGTCACATTTCCTCAGGAATCCAAAGCCAGGTTCAAATTTGTTTTCCTGCTTCACCAGGTAGAGGTAAAAAGGAGATGACGGGCCAGGTGTGGTGGTGCACGGCTTTAGTCCCAGCACTTTGGAGGCAGAGGCAGGTGGATCTCTGTGAGCTCTGGCCAGTCTGTTCTATGTATATAATTTTGAGTTCCACGCTGGAAGGAAGAGGAAAGAAAAGGAAAGAAACAGAATAGAAAAGAAAAGCAGCTGATGCCAGCTGAAATGGAAAGATAGAAACATCTCTCTGGGGTAAAATGACTCCAGCAGTGCTGAGAACCATCTTTCCTCTCTGTCTGAGGTTCGCTCACTGCAGACATCCTGACAGTGTGCCTTTGTCCCTTCACGGTCACCATTCGGTTATGAAGCTTGGGGGTCACAGCCAGTGCTCCAAGCCAGGTTTGGCCACCAATGAAAAACAGCCAAATTGATACTGAAAAGTAGTGTAAGGGGACTTACTCACTGGCAAGACCCAAGCTGTCTTCTGAGTCCGGAAGTCAGGTTAAAATCCAAACAGGGCTAAGGATTTGCACATCGAAGCGGTTCCAGGCACGGTGTGGCTCTGCCTGCCGTTGACCCATCCTTGTCTGGGCCTCAGTCTCATCCTGGAAGGGGCTCTGACAAGATGTTAGAATGCATGGAATCTCTTCCTGGGAGACAAGCTCTCCCTCTGGCTGGCGCCTTCTCCTTCTCCCACCCAGCACGACATTCCTGGGGAATTTCCCATTTCTTTTGGGTCCCTGGTTTGCAAAGTCTGACAGTCATCTTGTGAGACACAAGTATCTCTTTCGAATCTCTCCATTTCTGCCAACCCCTTACAGAAGGGGGAGGGGTGGAGAGACGAGGAAGGGAGGGAAAAAAGAAAGGATAGGAAAAAAAAAACTCATGGGACAAAGAACCAGAGGAGGCAAATTTCATTCCTGGTGAAATCCTGGTAATAACTCAAGACAATAATGAGGACGTTCAAGAACCATAAATAAAGCCAGAGGTAAATAGCAATCAGAGGAGCCGCAGCTGAGGGCGTGTGGGAAGAGGAGACCCAGAGAAGGGGTGTCTGAGTCAGCCTGGAGGCTGTGGCACTTGCCCCAGTGAAGGCAGAACTCAGTCCAGGGACATGGCAGGCCATGGTGGGGTCAGACCCTGAGCCCCAGCCATCTTTTTGGGGTCGGGGGAACTATCAGTTACCTCCCCTCTGGCTCAGGAATGCTGCTCAGTTTCCTAACCCAGATCTTCAAGAAGACTGCCATCCAGAGGCCTTTCTCAAACCTGGCTGTGTCCACCTGTCCTACTGGTTTGCCATCTGCCCAACATGCAACAGAATCGTGCGACCTCAGACACCCCTACATTTTCAAGACCAGCATCTCTCCCTCCAAAGTAAAGATTTATTGAGTGTGGTGGCGCACACCTGTAATTGAAGGAGGAAAAAGAAGTCAAAGAGATGTGTCAAGGACTTATCAATAAACTTGCTTATATTAAGTTACACATAAGTAAAACTTGCCCAAAGGATCTTTGCCTCTGCCAGAGATGGTGCTGGCTTCTAGCGATTCATTAAGTCCTATGTCTCTTTATTAGGAAGTGTGTGATTCTGCCAGGCA
>CABHPH010159126.1:3429-22643 GCA_902168325.1 Peromyscus nudipes | reverse complement strand
GCGTGCATGTGGGGTGGGGGAAGATGAGGATCTCCCTGCCTTCTGCTTGGTTTTGTTGTGAACCTAGAGTCAGGCTTCTCTCAGGCTTTGCTGGGTTCCGGCCCAGTCACTGCCTCAAGAGCAGTCAGTGACAGGGGTCACTCACACCCCAGTGCTCTGCTCATGTGCCCCTCAGCCATTTCTAAATGATTCTGGCGTCACTGCCCCCCCCCCCAAGCTACTGCTCCTCTAAGCAGTGAGTGGTTTTCTTGTAATTATGGGTCATGACCCACACAGGCTTCTGTAATGAGTACGGGGATTTCTGGGACAGTTGCTAACAGTAAAGACCATGTGGTGACATCCACCATGACCAGAACGAACTAAAAATCAAGCACCTAATGACCCCTGGGTGTTTGTGGCAACATCTGCCCGTGTTGTAGGGTGTAACTTCACCATGGCCTTGGTTCTGAACACAAACGTGCACTGTGCACAGCAGCAAGTCTTTGATGCAGCCGCTGGTGCAGATCCCGGATGACCGTGTGCTGTGCATACAAAGTTCTCCACTGTTAGAGGAACATGGCGGCTAAATACAGTAAACAAGGACCTTTAACGTCTCGTATCCTCCTTGATCAGCGGGTGAGAATCAAACGACCACAACTTGGAGTTGTGCAAAGTTAGGCAGACAACACATCCATTTCACTGGTGTGCAAACCTGCTTTCACCTTAGCAAATGGTTGGATCATATTTACACCAAGGGACTGCTTTAAAACAAGTTTCTTTATGATTTATTAAGTAAATGTTTAATTATATATATATCGATTTTATACACCCAAGGTTGTATAAAAATTTCTTGGGCAAAAAAGGGGAAGGAGTTTAAGAAGCCGTGGCTAGATGAGTCTGTAGGAAATGCAGGGGTGAGGCCATGGCTAGATGAGTCTGTAGGAAATGCAGGGGTGAGGCCATGGCTTGTCACTTTCCCCCATGTATTGGTTCAACTCAACTCTGATTCTCCAGTTTTGCCGAGCGGGTCTGTGGTAGACGTGGACCTTCTTCCAGGTATTTTACATGAGATCAACACCAAAAAAGAAACTCACACATTGCTTCCAAAGCTCTCACCCATCCTAGTACAGAAACAAGGCCCAAGCCCACTGAGGACCCAAAACACCTGCTTTTGTGAGGCCTTTCATTCCCAAATGTCCAGCTGTTTGGTCTGGTGTGGAAGGCAGGGGTTTGTCAATGCGTTTCTTCCACAGATGAGCAATTTGGAACAACAAGTTGCAAGGATGCGTTTAGTTCATTTCCATCCAAGTAGAAAGTGGAGTGTCCAGAATTCGAGAGCAGCCCCTTGGGAGACACTGAGCAGAGCAGGGTGAGTTCTGGAAGATGCAGATGAGATTCAGGAGGAAAGTGGTAAAGATGAATTCCCTAAGCTCTGGTGGTGGCGTCAGGACCGTGGTGGCGAGCACCAGAGTTGGCACTGTACTTCCCGCCGCAGTCACCTTCCTACTGACAAGCATGGAGCCTGTGCCGCCGCCAGCCAATTCTGGAAGAATCAGGTAGCCACACACATCCCCGTGGTAAGGTTCAGGACTTGGAACTGGCACCTGTCTCGAGCCTCACAGCCACTGTCCCCAGTGGGTGGAGCCTCAGATAACCCACCCTCCAGGGCAAGTAGAAGTGCCAGGCTGTGCCAGACCTGGAGCGCTGGGTGGGGTGCTGACCTGAGGGAGGAGGTCGTCAGGTGAAGCATGGCATCCCAAAAGGCAAGATGAGACCAGAGGAGGCCTGGGGGACTCTCAGGGTGTCTGAGGGTGGAGAGGCAGCCCTTACCAGCGCTGGGGCAGTCCTGGCACAATGGTGGGGTGACCTCGCAGGCACTGCACGCCCGGCCCCTGTCTTCCATCATTCCTCCATTCTTTCTGGAAGCCCGGGGGCCAGCTAGCCTGACACACACAGTGGTGAAGAACAAGAGAACCCACTTTAAACAAGGAGGGTGATGAGAACTGACACCCAAGGCTGTTCTGACCACACACGTGTGCCACGGTGTGTGCACACCTGCATTTACACAATACCACACACACATACATACACACGCACACGCACACATACACACGCACACATGCACACACGTGCGCACATACATGCACACACATGCACGCGCGCGCACACATGCACACGCACACACACACGATGGGGTGGGGATAGAGACAGAAAGAAGGGAAGGAGTGATATTACCGTATTATGTCAAGCCCAGGCCTCCTGCATCTCCTTCACCCTGGTAGACCTT
Source organism: Peromyscus nudipes (assembly GCA_902168325.1). Taxonomy (NCBI): domain Eukaryota; kingdom Metazoa; phylum Chordata; class Mammalia; order Rodentia; family Cricetidae; genus Peromyscus; species Peromyscus nudipes. The sequence goes on along the minus strand of CABHPH010159126.1, from coordinate 20,377 downwards.
CCCTGTGCCTATAGACACTTCACTCAGGGTAGGTGTCATCCCTAGGGGATGAGAAGCATCAGAGACCATTTCATGGACATCTTAAATCTGCTACGGGTGTGAAGAGGGAGGGGCTGGTGCAGAGGGACAGATGATCTCAGGGCCTTTGAGAAACTTTGGATCATTCCACTGTTGACTCAGGGGACTGAACAAGATGTCTCCACAAGTCCTTTGGACTCTAGGACCCAGGGCGCACTTTTGAAAGCTTTACTGATTCTAGTGATCTAGCCAGATGACCAGACCACTGTGGACTGTCCCCAGCTCAAACCCCAGGTCCTGGCTGCCTCTTCTCAAGTCAGGAGATGAAGGCCAGATATGACTCTACTTCCCCAGGTTGAGCTTGTGATAGGCGACCCCAAATAACTGTACCTTGAACCTGCTGAAAGCTAATCTCAGGTCAGAGTCCCTTCTGGGGGGCCCCCTGGCTTCAACAGTAAACCTTGGCTGGCTCCATGCAATATGAACCCCTAAATGCATGCTGACATGGCCAGTCCATGAAGAACTTTTATAGTCATCACCTTATTGAAGAAATCTGAAAGAAAGAAGGGACATTTCTCAGGGACGCTCTCCTAAGCAGCCTGCTAGTGCCCTGGTTCATCATCCAGAGGTGCTCCAGGACAGTGGCAAAGGGCAGAGGTCGATGAAGGGGCCAAGAACCCTTCCCCAGGGCCCACAGGTGAGTGTCCTTGGACCCACAGGGCTTTCTCAGCTTCTTTAAAGTTTGGAAGGGCCACACCTCTAGTTGGGTGCCATTAACATACGGGTGATGGGCACTGTTCCTGGCATGCCAACAGGGCCCCTGCAGCCCCCCACCCCCCCCGATGAATGCAGAGAATCCAGTTGATTCAAATTAAATGCAAAGCAAAAATGAATAAAGAATATCGTTTTATCCAAGGCAGAAATAGCTTTCCCCACTGTTGGGAGCTCTGGCTGTCAGGAGATTGGATGGAAAGGCAACAGAATCTCTTGGTTTGGCTCGGAGGGGCTCGCTGCCCCCGAAGAAAGACAGGGAAGTCCCCAGTGCCATTTTATTCTCCAAGCCTTTCCACCAGGCCTTTCCTGGTCTTGCAGACCCAGTCTTCTGTTCTATGAGAAACATAGCCTGTCCCCGGGTAAGCACCAAAGGGGATGCCAGTAGAAATACTTCTTCGCTGGACTGTCAAGGAAGCTGTGCTCAGCGGCTACCAGAGAAAATCAGTTCCAGGACATAGCCTTCCAAAGCCTTTGCAAGCAGGAATGGAAACTGCCCTGGGATTCGGTTGATTCCATAAACAAGAAAGAAGAAAGGAAGGTATAGGTGTGTGGTGTGGTGTGGTGTGGTGTGTGTGTGTGTGTGTGTGTGTGTTATGTGTGTGTGGTGTGTGTGTGTAGTCTGTATGTGTGTATGGGTGTGTGTTTAGGCATGTATGTGTTGTGTGTAGGTATGTGTATGGTGTGTGTGTGTGTGTGTGCTGTGTGTGGTGTGTGGGTGTGCTGTATGTGTGTGTTTGTATGTGTGTGTATATGCAGAGATAACCTTGGTATTGCTCCTCTGGTATGGTCTACTTAGAAAAATTACTGTTGTTGTATATGTGCACATCTCTGTGAGTTTATATTCACTACATGTGCATTGCTGTGGAGACCAAAAGGCATTGGATCCTTTGGAACTGGAGCCAAGTGGTTATGAGTCACCTGGTATGGGTGCTGGGAACCAACCCTGGGTCCTTTGCAAGATCAGTCAACACTCTTAACCTCTGAGACATCTCTCTGCTTCCCACTTTTGTCATTGTTCTGTGAGGCAGTGTCACATGGACATGGAACTTGCCAAGTAGGCTAGGCTGACTGGTCAGCTAGCTGCAGGAACCTCCCTGTCGCCACCTCCCCAAAGCTGGGATGACAAGTACGCACCATCACTCCTGGGTATTTTTACATGGATGTTGGAGATCAAATTCAGACTCTCGTGTTTGCATGTAGACAGCCATCTCCCTAACTCCTGGCAGTATTTTGGTTTCCAGGTAACACCTTTTGCAAGAGCCTCCTCTTCCCAGTTCTAAACTATTGAGAATTAGAAAGACCTTCAAAGGAAGCCCAGCCTCTGCCCTTTCTCTGGTCCCACTGAAGGGGAGGCCTCATAAAAGGCATTGGTGTCTCTGGCATGTTATTTAGACAGATGCAGAGTGGCCCCAGCTCCTTCTCGAATCCTCTCTGGACTCAGCCATGGAAGTCGGGCCTGTAGCTCCAGCCCTTGATCTTGGGGTCATTGTCTGAATGGGGTGGAGTTGCAGCTGTCTTAGTCCATCAGAGGACTTCTGTTTCCTTCTGGAGCCCTGCTGCTGACCATGGAGTCTACCTGATCACTAGCCAGGTGGGGCTGAGCCACCTGGGCCAGGTTTTAGCTGAGATCCAGTGTCCTTCAGAAGCGACTGCCTGTCTTCTGTTGCCTGATTTCGAGGCAGATGGAACCTGGCTGAGTGAGGTGGTCCAGACAGCATCCTGAACTTTGACTCTGAGCCTCTGAGACATGGGGTGGTTTCTGGGGCAGTGGGTGGATTGGCTGTTTTCCTCATTTAGCCCAGTGTGGCAGTCAAGGTGGAGCAGGGTCAGGTGTTGTAATATCTGAACTGCCTGGCATGATCCATAGTCGCCTTCCGGAGTCACCAACATCACAGTCCTCTGTGACCACACCACCTGGGACCACAAGATTAGCTGCTATGGGGGAGGAAGCTAGCACATGGGACTCTCGGAAGCCCTGTTTAGCATGGGTGTCTTGTCTCTGGTTGAGCAGTACCCAGGTTAAGTGGGTGTTAATACTTTACCCATTCCTGATGTTAGTTTTGTTGGCTTCAGTGATTGTAAGGTGGCCAGAAGGTCATATGCTGGGATTCTAGGGGACTACTGGTAAGCAGTACGCGCCCCCCCCCGTCTGTCTTTCTTTCTCTCTCTCCTTTCTCTGTCTCTGTCTCTCTGTCTCTCTCTCTCTCACACACACAGACACACATCCATCTTTCACTCTGCACAGCCACACTCACTCAGAAGACAATGGAAATGGGCCAAGTACAGAGGCCGGCTGGGGAGGATTTGTGTGGCTGAGGCACCAGTTGCAGTGAGGGGCCCCAAGTCCCCATGTCCCCATGTTCCTAGCCATCTGGATGTGCCTACCACCCATGTTTATTTTCAGGGTCCTGCTGTACCAGCCTGGAGGTGGAAGGTATGGCCACCACAGCGCCTGAGTCCCTCAGTTCATCAGAAAGTGGACCTAGAGTTGGGACTGTACAGGTGGGCTTCAGGGAGAGCCTGAGGTGCCTCCCTAAGAAGGAGAGACACAGGTCCATGGATGGGGTGTGGTCCCAGGCAGAGGTATCTACCTCTTACCATCTGAGCACACACAGAGAGGGAAGCCTGGGACAAAGGTCCAGGGGTAGAGGGAGTTAGCTGAGGCTAGCTGTACTGGGACCCAGCCTGTGGTGACAACAGCTTTCTGAGTGTCTCTGAGTCCTGTGGCAGGACTCTGTGGGCCTCTCTGGCCCCATGCTGAGCTCTCCTAGGTAGGAGGCCTCCTCTCCATGTATCATCTTCAGATATCATCTGTCTTAGTCACTGTTCTGTTGTGAGGAGACACCATGACCCAGGCAACTTATAAAAGGAAGCATTTAATTGGGGGCTTGCTTACAGTTTCAGAGGGTGAGTCCATGACCATCATGGTGGGGGGCATGGCAGCAGGCAGGTATGGAACTGGAGCAGTAGCTGAGAGCTCACATCTGATCCACAAGTTTCAGGTGGAGGGGGGGGGAGGGAGAGCCTGGGGTGGGCTTTCTAAACCCCAAAGCCCATCCCCAGCGATACCTCCTCCAACAAGGCCACACCTCCTAGTCCTCCCCAAACAGTTCCATCAATTGGGGACCAGCTACGTAAACGTTTGAGCCTATGGGGGCCAGTGTCATTCAAACCACCACACCTCCAAGCTACTGGTGACACTCTCTATGGTCTGTGTTGGGCACAGGAACTTCTGCGCCCCCCTGCCCCCTTCTCTTTGCTCATCTTTTGGCTTTCCTCACTCACGACAGCCACTCTCTCTCTGCATCATGAAGGGACTTTGCCTTCTGCCACGAGACACTGTGGTGATATTTTCTTTTGTATTAAAATGTTATATTTTAATAAATAAAGTTGCCTAGGGGTCAGAGCTATTAACAAGCCATAGCCAGGGTCTGGCGAACAAGTAGTGATGAGGCAGTTAGGCAGTTGGGCTTACAACCAATGAGAAGGCAGAACAGAATTCTATAAAAGGACAACCCCCCTTTTGAGCGAGGAGTCGTTGCTTCAGGGAGTGACTAGCGAACTGAAAGCAGTTAAGGCTCTTAGCTCTGACCTCTTCGGCTTTTCTCTTTACTTGGATAGTGTGTTTCTTTTTTAGCTACTAAGTTACAACTACAAGACACTCCTCAAAATCTGAATCTTCATGTTAAAATACCTTCAGCAGTATTTCCCTGCTTTGGCTGCACAGTGTACGTAGGCTACTTCCTAAGTATTGTGTGTTGTGTGTGTGTAGTGTGCTGTATATGGTGTGTGTGTGTGGTACCCGTGGGTGTGTAATGAAAATGAATTTAACACAACAGTGTTGCAGCTATCCCCACATTGGCTGATGTGCCATGCTTTTCTTGAGCCCAGTGCTGTTGACTTTGGGTGCTATTTCATTCTCTGGAATGCAGTGGGTAGCCATTCCAGCCTTGATCTGGAAGTTCCAACCCCCATTGAGGCTTCGGTAACTGTCACACCTACAAGGCGGGGCCAAGAGAGGACCCTGAAGACCCAAGATCCGGATGCACCGGCTCTCTTGGTTCCTGGACCCTGGACGCTGGAGGTAGACCGAGCAGAGTTCTCCAGAGAACACCGCCAGACTGCGCTTCACCTTTCCCAGACCCTGCAACCTACCTATCCCTTCACTTGTAAGTTACCCCACAAAATAAACTTCGCTTTTAACTACGTAGAGTGGCCTTAATAATTTCACCAATACTGGAAGGGAACTCAGGTCTCTGTGGGGGTATTGGCTTGCCTGTCTCTGGCAGAGGGTGGAAGGATGCACCCTACTAACACTAGAAGAGCATTTTGGATCGGTGAGATTGTTCAGTGGATAAAGGTATAGCCATGTAAGCCTGATGACCTGAGTTGGATTCCTGGAAAACATTAGAAAGTTGCCGGGCAGTGGTGGCGCACGCCTTTAATCCCAGCACTCAGGAGGCAGAGCCGGGTGGATCTCTGTGCGTTCGAGGCCAGCCTGGTCTACAGAGTGAGATCCAGGAAAGGCGCCAAAGCTACACAGAGAAACCCTGTCTCGAAAAACAAAACAAACAACAACAACAACAACAACAACAAAAAACCCCAAAACCACCAACAGCAAAACGTTAGAAGGTCAGGTGTGTTGGCAGGCATCTTTAATCCCAGCACTCCTGTGAGACAAGAGGTGGAAACAGGAGAATTGTCTGGAAGTTTGTGGGCCAACTAACCTGGAGTATGCAGCATGGAAGAAACAGAAAAGACCCTGTCTCAACAAGGTGGAAGGAGAGAGCAGATGCCGCTAAATGGTCCTCTGATCTCCACACGCGTGGATGTGCTGGAGCGTGTGCCTGCACAAACAAATTTAGATGTGCACCGCACTGTGTGTGTGTCTGCTCCTCCTCCCCCATACTGCTTGGTCCTCATGCATTTCCTTCTCTAGCTCATGTCTTTCCTTCTGCGTGTGTTTCCAAATCCTCACCTCTTCTGTTTGCTCAATATTTTTTTTTTTTGGAGACAGGGTCTCGCTATGCAACCTTGGATGGCCTGAAACTCCCTACGTAGACCAGACTGGCCTAGAACAGGAATTCACTGAGATCCACTTGCTCTCTCTCCTGAGTGCTGGGATTAAAGGCGTGTGCCACCACACCTGACTCAAATATCTGTTTTAGGTTTTTTTCTTAGTAAAGAAGTTGATGTGACACCTGGTCTGTAGATGTTCCAACCAAAGACCCTAGTACTCAGAAGTGACACAGGGATGCGGGTGTAGGCCTCGCATGGTGACCAAACTCCTCTGGTGAGAGTGGGCTTCACGCATGGCTGTTGGAATCTGCTGTGGTTGGGGTTCTCACATGAGCCACAGAAGCACTCAGAATGCCCCAGTTGCAATAGGAATGAAAGGAAAAGGAAGGACCAGAGGGAATCCATCCCTGGGGAGGGAAGGGTGCTCTCGTCTCTTGGAGGATGCTTGCCTTAGCTGACATGGTAAGAGCAATGTCATCTTCAAAGCCCAGATTCAAGACTAGTTCTGTTGGCCTCAGCCCCTCTGCCCCACCCACTGTTCTCTGGAAAAGGCTGGCCACCTGGGCAGTGAAACTGCAAAGCGGATGAAGACCTGGGGTCCTTCATTCCTCACGGTCTCTGTAAGGCTGGGGGGTTCTTGGGAACAAGTGGCTTTGCTTGTCCTGGCCCAACACCTGCAGGGATCTTGGTGTTATGGCCTCCTCTCCATCTGGGGCAGCTGCTCTCCCTTCCGGTGATGGCTGGGCCTCCACACTCCAACAGCTTGGCTACTCCAGCTACAGGGCCTGAGGATCCCCGGGTAGCCTTTCCAAGTCTGACAGAGGCTGGAGACAAGATCTCAAGTGCGCATCCTCGGGTGACGATGATAGACCTTGGGCGGGGATACAGAGGGTCACAGTGGAATGGTCACTGGTGCTTAGTAAGGATATGGGGGTTGTATGGAACCAGAGTGGTGACCACGCTGAGCCAGAGTCTGAACTCAAGGGGCTGTGGGGTAGGTGGTCATGTGACTCTTGTCTGACCTCTCCACTGTGGAGTGTCATGTAGCTGTCCTGTGTCCGTGTCCCTCATGAGACATGGTGGTGATAGTGCCATAGCCCAGTGTTGTGGGGTCTAATGCGCTGAAACATGTGGTGTTCTCAGGACACAGTGTAACACATGGGATGTACTGGCAAAATATGGTGAGTGCACAGGCTTGGGCTCTGCTTGCTGCTAAGCCCAGACAGTACCACCTCCTGCTGACCCACACCAAGGAGCAGCCTAGGAGACACACAAACCTTTGGCTAGTTTCTGTATGGGGGTGGGGGTGCGTAACCGCCTCCTTCTACTGGTCCTGTCCATCTTTTGTGATGCCTGGAAGTCAACGCTAGCATAAGATGGAACTAGTCCTGTGACTGAGGGAGGAAACTGGGCCTCTGGGGGAACCAGACTGCTGTTCTGTTGGAAGTGGCATCATAACGTTTTGCTGCTTGCTCACAAGGGTGCTGCGTCCCCTCAGGGTAGATTGTGGAGAGTCTGATGCTTGTCCTGCTGTGAACCTTGTGTCTCCCCAGTCTTTTAAAGCCTGCACAAAGCTTTGCTCCCAGGAAGCTGACTTGGTTTGTGAAACACAGGACAGAGTTACCAGGGCATTGTGAAGTTGGGAGGTCAAATGGCTTTCTGGAACTCAGGTCCTTTAATCGCTAGTTCACGATGCTGACGCTGATGGAGCAGCTCACAGGATCCAGCCTCTCTTGTCCCTCAGTTGCTTTTGTGACTTTGCTTCCAAATCCAGGAAGGCAGACATTGTCAGAGGCAGGGGCAGTCTTCCGAGTGTGGAGGAGAAGCAGGGGGAAGAGAGAACCGAGTCTGTGAGCTGACTTCTAAGGGTTTGACGATGAAAGTGGGGTCTTGCAATTTTAAACACCGATCTATTTTAAAGATACACATAATTTTGAATCCATGAGCTCCTACTTATAGTCACTTGTAGCACTGAGCCTGGCTGGGTCAGCATTTGCTCCAACACCCAGGATTTCACCTCCTGCAGATCTCTGGCTTGTCCACAAAGCACTCAGCCACATTTCTCTAATATCTACAAATCATACATATATATCACTGACCTGGAACTCATGGAGCTCTGCCTGCCTCTGTCTCCCAAGTCCTGGAATCAAGGGCATGCACCACTGCTCCTAGCCTGCTCTTGCAAGCTGCACAGCCTGGGGTTCCAAAAGCATGACAAGTGGCCATAGCCGTGTGTGTGTGTGTGTGTGTGTGTGTGTGTGTGAGTGTATGTGTGTGTGTCTGTGTCTGTGTGTATGTGTGTATCTGTGTGTATGTGTGTGTGTGTCTGTGTGTGTGTATATGTGTGTGTGTGTGTGTGTGTGTGTGTGTGTGTGTGTGGCTGAAGAGGCTGAACTCACTGGCTCCTGAGGGTCACCAGCACTAACTCACTGACTATTGCAGCTTTCTGGAAGCCATAACATCTTAGGGATTTCCTCTCTATCTTGTATGTTCTTTTTGTGTTTGCCACTCTAGAGGCCATTGGACCTGGGAAAATGGAGCCTACAAGTGAGATAGACTCATGCGATAACCAACTTTATTTAGAGCATCAGACAATTTATACTCTGAGGGTTAAAAGGCGTCACCTGAGTAGAGTGTACAATCACAAGGACAAGCCGCATGTGGCAAAAACAAACACATCCCCACAGAGGCGTGTGAACAAATAACCATAGCCAGTTGTAGTGAACAATCTAAGGTAAACTCACTCCTAGCCACTATACCCCGGAGGGGCACAAGAGCACAATCCAAGAACACTCACGTGTTTTTGAAGAAACTGAGATCACATTCACATGGTTTCTTGGAGTTTTCTCACAAGCATTCAGAATTCTCACATGACTCCATTCTTGTGTTCCAACAGAGAGGGGGACAGAGAGGCAGAGAGAATGATAGAGGGGAGAGAGAAAGAGAGAGGGAGAGAGAGGGAGAGAGGAAGAGAGGGGGAGAGAGAGAGAGAGGTGGGGGCAGACAGAGTGATGTAGCAAGGAGAGAAAGGGAGATAGGAAGGTGGGGAGCTAAGACTCTGGTCTTATTTTCTTGTAGTTTTCTCACGAGCATTCAGAATTTCCCTCACATGACTCCATTCTCAGACCATGTTCTGACACTTTTGTATATATTTTTGATTGACCCAGGAGTGCATTTCCTGTCTGCCTTGTGCATTACAGCTAAGTACACTTTCACATTGGGGGGTTCTGTGCGGTAGTAGGTTAGGAAGGCAGATTCTCAGGCCCTAAATAAGGTTCCCACCCCATCGATGCAGGACAGGCTGGGGACTTCTTTTTCTCCTTTGTCCTCCTCTGAATGACTGTGAAGTTGGGGTCCAAGGCTGCAATTGGAGAAGCAGTCCCCTTCCTGGTGGGCGTCCCTGCAGCCATATTTCCTGTGTTCCTCCCTCCCCCAGGCAGGGGACAGGGCCTGCATGGGAACTTACGTTTTCCCTTTCTCAGAGCCCTTCAGCTTCTCCTGAAACCCAGACGTCCACAGTGCTGCATGCTCTGGTCAGCTCTGGCCAGCTCCTGTGTTGCTCTTGGTGATGTCCTGACAGGCAGCAGGAGTTTGGTGACCACTGGTCAGGGGCGTGCACCTCTGCTCTGCCCTCTCGTCCCCCTCCACAGCCTAGCCTTCCAGGCATAGCCACGCACATTTGTGCTTAAGCAAGCAGCCACAGCAATTTCTGGATGCTCCAGGAGTTCAAGGTTGAGCTGACACCTGGTCTGTGGTGGCCACTTTCTTACTGTGTCCTCAGAGGGTAGACTCTTTCCCTTCCCTTCCTCGAGACCACAGACCCATGGAATCAGGAACCCACTGTTATAACCTCATCTAGCCCCAGTGACTCCCACAGGCCCAGTCCCCAAAGACATCGTGTTGGGCTCTGGGCTCCAACATGAGAAATTTGTCCATAGTTCAACTCAGAGCACCATTCCAGATGCCACAGGAAATAGCCATAAGCAAAGAGCAGTGAGGTTGTCCCCAGAATTCATGGGCTTTGTATCTGTGAGCTTACTTACTTGCCAAAATGAATTCTCTAACCCTTAAATTAATATTCACCCCTCTGTGGCCTCTTTCAGGTGTGCTCAGAGTGGCAAAGAGTGTGAGTGGTGATGGGGAGTTATTATAGCAGAGCGGGGCAGAGGCCTCTGCCTCCTGCAGCCTGCCCTGTGACCATGCTGTTTGGTGTCCCACACTCAGGAAGTGGTGAGCACACATGTAAGGTGAGCTCTGTTCAGTGTGGGGTCTAGAGCCCACAACTATGCTTCTGTGAAGAAGTCCACGGATCCAAAAGAAGCATAAGCCAAGGTCTTGAGTTTAGTTGTCAAAACCATGACCAGAAGTTTTTCTCCCTAGACGAATGCCTGATCTGTTGAGTTAGTGATGATGGCCGTGTGATGACATTAGACCGTCACCGCCGAGGTTTCGCTGCAGAATCCACTCTTCCCATACTGAGCAGGCTAGGTGTGCAGAACCAAGAAGCCTGAGCAAAGTCAGTTCTGCGGTAGCTGTGTGGCCAGGGTCCTCACTCCAGCGATAAACAGTGTGTGCTTAGAGTGCATGGATGCTCCAAGCAGGCTTGTGTTTAAACACTATTAACCTTGGTGTTGCTCAGACGCAGGCTGGCGATCATGACCAGTAGCCACTCCAGAGCTAGGAAGGGAAGTCCCTGATGGTGGCTTCTTTGATCTTCTGAGCAGTGGCTCCAGGGATGTGGAGTCATTTGGTGTAGATCAAGGAGCACACTGACTCCTGCACCAGATGAGCTACTGTGGCAACTCATGTCCAAAGGGAAGTCTTGGGTTACAGGTGGGACTATTGTGGCAGCTGTCAGGGTTGAGTTCAAGGTCATCCTTGCCGAACTGAGGCAACTTATCCTACCTGCCTGGGCGTCAGGAAACAGCTGACGCACCTGTCTCTGGTTAGGTTTGTTTGAAGACAGCAGAAGACAGCTTTATAACATAGAGAACTGGTCCAGCTATTTTAAGGTTTTGGGCCTCGGCGGCAACTTTATCTTTGCTTTGATTTTTTTTTTTAACATAGACATTGCCATGAAACAATGTCAACGACAACTTCACTGATGGGTTTGGAGGCGTCTTCAACCCTCGATCTTGCCTGACACTTGTGCTGGAACAGGCTGGCTGTCGGCCCAAGCATCAAGTTATTTTACCATAGGCTCTTTATTTGCATAATATCAAGTGCAGGTTTCTTTGACAACCCCACGAGCTTAGCCATTATTGCTCCAATTTTAATGAAAAGAGAAGTATGTGCATGTGGCGCGAGCCATTTTAACAATAACTATCCATATCATTTAAACATTTGCCCCTACACTGTTCCAGGGAGCACTCGAGTCCCCACAAACTTCCTTCTCCCTCGGGGAAGGAAAACAAACAAACCAATAGCTCCTCTTCCTGGGGTACCCAGCCTTGCAGCCCAGGTGGGACTGGACCCTTGTTTGCAGCTGCAGGCTTTTCTTAGTTTAGGTTGCAGTAAATGGGAACACTTGATGTGGCAGGAAGAGTCTCTTCAGTGCCCTGGGTGAGGCTGGCTGAGCGAAGCCAGATGACTGCCAGCCAGCACCCCGAGCCACGACCCTGGCAGCCACGGAGTGCAGCGGTAATTCCGGCATGAACTTTGTCCTCGGGGTGTGTGTTTTTGGAGCGTGCTGGGGTGACATTCAGCCTCCACATTCATTTTTATGATAATTCAGAGCAAATTGTGGTGCAATAAACTCTTCAAGCCTGTCTTTCTGGTGAAAGCCGTGAATCAGTCAGCCTGGGCGTTTGGGGGGCTTTTCAATGTATAGTGATCATTTAGATTTGACGCGCATTGTGAGACCTTCGTGTGCCTTCTCTCCCTTCCCTGTCATTAATTCTAGCCCTCACCATTCTGAAGTACAGTGAAGGATGGCTGAGAAATCACTGCCCCTCTTCAGCTCTGTGATTGCACAAAATAGCAGCGCAATAATTTTTTGTCAATGTTTTACTCTAAAAGCTTTCTACGTCAGTTTTGAAAAGGAAGCAATAAAGCCCATTCAATGGTATGAATAAAACCCTTTGAGGGTTGGGAGCAGAGCTTCCTTTCTTCAGCTGGTAATCAAATTGGAGCTAAAATGAAATTGAGTTTTCTTATGAAAATAGCCTTTGTTGCTGGGAAGGCTGGTAATTCATAAACAATAACCTGCTCTTTTGTGTGGATAATAATATATTCATGTTCTTTCAATAGGGTAAAAGCCAGACCTAGTGCATTATGGTACAGTAAAAATAGCAGAAGGGGCTGGGTGGAATGATCTTGAAGAAGAAATGTAGCGTTTGGGGACGGCACCTCCGCGTCCCTCTGAGAGCCTCCTTTGCTCTGGTCGTGGGCTGGTTTCCGTGGCTGATTTGCTGTGACCACGCAGTGTTTGGTTAATTGTGGATGGTCCCAAGCTGCGCTCATCACTGCGAAGCCTGCTGCTGCTGTAGTTGGCAACCCGCTTTCTGAGGGAGCAGTTCTGTGTTGACAGGGATGGAGAAGTCCGCAGGCAGGCGAAGGCTGGCACCTGGACAGGCTGACAGGTAAGGTGGCAGGCTCCTCTGGAGTCCTGGTGATCAGCCATGATGTGGGTGTGTGATGTGCTGAAGGAGTAACTTACAATGAATCTTTAGCTAAAGTCTGTGGGTGTGGGCATGGGTCACTGAAGGGGACTATGTCTGGCTGTGAACCTGGACCCTGGGTGGATCAAGGCTGTCGTGCCACAGAGTTGATCTAGATGAGGCTTCTTGAGGGGACCCAGGGCTGTGTCTGCTGGCCCCTGAGGGTGTTTGCTCTCACAGCATAGCTCTGGTCCTTGGAGACCCAGTAGTGCCCTGGGGGTGCTGGGAGCAGATGGTTTCCTTAGTAAGACCTGTGTTTGCTGGACCTGACTTGGGAGTTCTCTGTCGGGGGAGCTGTCCCTGGAGCCAGGAGGGGCTTGTACTGCCCTGGAGATGTCTCTCTGGATGCTGGATGTGGGCTGTACAGACTTGAATTCTCAAGTTGGCAGAAAGTTGTGTTTCGGTGACTGTAAAAATGTGTGACACCCCTTGTCTGTAGGTTGGACTATGGGGATAGACATGGTGTTCCTGGACTCAGCATCAGAGCCAGGACAGTCAGATGGGGGGGGGGGGGGTTTTCCTCTGCGGTCATTTTCTGTTACGGGAGCATGGTGTTGCGAGCACAATCAAGCGTGCAGCCGTCAGCTGAGGCTGTGAGCCGCAGAAAGGGCAGCCGTTCCATAGAAGCCGCCACTTACTCTGAAAGTACTTTTTGGTTTCTGTGTTAATTCTTGGCTTTGAATTAGGCTTGGTAGACAAACAAGATAGCCAGAGAACTCGGCTCGAGGTGGAGTCGCTGGGGTGGGATGGGAGGGTGGCAAGTGCGGACAGACGAGCGTCTCCAGCTGCATGGGAGCATGCACAGGTGGATGAGGGTTGGAATCTTTCTCAGCTGCAGCTTCTGGTCCCCCCCCCCCCCCCCCCCCCCCCCCCCCCCCTTCATCTTTTTTTCTGAGGCTCCTAAGGAATCAGGAGTGATTTATTTTTTTCTGGTTCAGCCTAAGGTCTCTGCAAACTCCATTCTTGAATTAAAAATTGGAGATGTTGACATGAGAGCCATGCTGTGCAGTTTTAAGATGAGAAACTTTGACAGTCTCCACAGGAACCCCATCCACGAGGGGGTGAGCCTGCCCCACCCTGGGAGATGAGAACGTGAAGGCTTGCTCACTGGCTCGCAGATACCCAGGGATGTGTGCTGGGTTTCACACTGGCTACCAGGCACTTTGGTGTTGTTTGGGTATTGCAACAATGAAATTACATGCTTGACAAAAGGAACTTTTAAAGGCACAGTGGAGGCTGACAGTTGTGGTAACATGTGTCATTATCCAATTAGTTAACACAAGGTTGTTTTTATGCCTTACTTAACACACCTCTGTGTTTTCAACTCTTTAACAAATACCACTTTCGTCGGAGTCTTTCAAAAACAAGGGTTCTAATTGTAGGTGCTTTTTCCTGTCTCTGTTGTTATTCTGGGCTCTTCAGCATCACGATGCCCTTCAGGTAGTCTGATTTTTGAATTTATCTCATTTATTTGGGGGGAGAAAACCCAAAATCCTTTTGGTTTTCATTATGCACCTTGTCAACTCCCCCCACAAGATCCTTCTCCTGCTGGCAGAGCTGCATGCACGGGCTTTATTCTTGTGCTGTGAAAGGCAGGGTTGCTAATTGTCAGAGAATTACCTTTCAGTTTGGTGGAACAGAAACTATAAAGAAAAGTTCACAGGGCTGTTTCACTGTGGAGCGACAAAAACAACAACAACCAGGTTTTACTCGGAGAAGCCGGTGTTGCTTGGGGAGCAGTCTCCACCAGGAAACGGTCATTTTCTCCGTCTTGACTCTTGTGGACATACTCTTATCTGAAGGCTGTGTGTTTCACCGTGGAGGGGGTGGCCTGTTTGATCCAGGGCAATCCGTCTGGTGGGGACTGCTGAGTGCTGTGGCAGAGGCTAGGCGGACAGTCCTGGACCTACAGTGGCAGTGTCTGGGAAGGGTCACGTGATTTGAAGGTCCCTGGCCTCAAGCCCAAGCCTTTCTCTAGTTCCTAAAAAGAGAGCCAGGCAGCTGTGCTCCTGCCTGCATTTTGTAGACTTGGCCTTTTCTTTCCTTTCCCCTTTTCCCTCCCAGGGCTAAGATGGAAGCCAGGGCTTTGCACACGCCAGGCAAGCTTCACCGCAGGGCCACCTCCCCAGTCTCCTGGCTCCACTCTCGGATGTCCAAGTGCTTTTTGATATGTTCCTCAGATGCACTCCATTCTGCAGTGAAAGGGTCCCACAGCATGCACTGGTTAAAGGTGCTGGTCTTACCCTGGCCACAACTCTGCCCCGCCCCCAGGAGCCCTTAGGCGAGAGGACCATTCAATTCTATGACCCCGCAGGGGAGAAGTTGAAGATGGCTTTCCCATGTGAAGTGAGGCTTCTAGCAAGATGGGTATGGTATTGTTGCTACTAAAATTGCTGTTCCCACCTCTGATGCTGGGATAGATGGAGCCCAGGGCCTCACGCATTCTAGGCAAGTGGTTAGTTACCTCTGAGCCACAGTGAGTAAAATCTTAAATCTTAAAGCAAATGAAGGTCCCCTCCTGCTGAGTCAGCTCTCTGCCTAGACTCATGCCCCCCCCCCTTCAGTCCTCAGGTGTGCTGTGAGGAAGCACCTCTAGTGTATCTGGCAGTGGGTGCCACGGGGTGGGCCGTGTCTCGGGGAGGGCTTCCTGAAGATTCCGTCCTCCCACAGACCTGGAGGTCTTGAGAGCAGTGGGGTGTCCTGGGAAAATGGGAGTGGCGAAACACTGACGGACAGGTGCTGGGTGTCATGGGTGATCTCAGGTCTCTCTAGAACGTGATGGGGATCCAGGCTCCGTACCCACCATGCTTCGGTGTGAAGACATCCCACTTGTCCCTGGCTTGAGCCTCATTTCCCTAGACACCCAGTGTCTGGGGCCAGTCAGCGTCCATCGTCACTGCTGGGCTTCTCCCTCGTGCTCTGGGACCAGCAGTGGGCCGTGGTGGCACCTTTGTGTCTGCAAAGAGAGAAGGGTTTGTCTTACCACCACGAGGGGCCCTGTGTGGCCTTTGGTCTACTGCTAACACTCCTCTTGACTGGCAAAGGGGGCAGTATATGGGCTCGGACCAAGGTCTCTGTGTCTTGGCAACCAGACCTGCCTAGCTCACTTGGCTACTGCCTGACAGGTAAGGGTCTCTGGTTTGGTTTCCTGTGGTGACTTTTTCTTTTTTGGCTAGAGAATTGAGGAGGGAGAGGGCAGAAAGGAGAGGGGGTAAAGATGCACAGAGATGCGCGCGTGCGTGTGTGTGTGTGTGTGTGTGTGTGTGTGTGTGTGTGTGTGTGTGTGTACCTTGTGACAGTCCCGCCTTGCTAACTGAAGTTTCCTGAGTCCTGTGGGCTGACCTTTTACATCAGGAGTTAAGCGTGCTGACTTTAGTTAAGGTCAATGTGGACATGGTGACGTCTGCATTTCCACAGGACCCCCTCCTGTTCTCCTCCCTCCTTGCCATCCTCCCTCTCCCTTCCCCTCCCTACCCTTGTTCCTCCTCTGTCTAGTAATCTGTGCTCACCACAGTAGGACTAGGCTGCTGCAAGGCAGGCCAACATCGAAGGGGATGCGTGAAAGCTACTTTAATTTTAGGTCACTGGGTTGGAGGTGAGAACCAATGGCTTCCGCATGTGAAACAGAGTTGTGTATGACCTTGGTACAAGATCATGGACTTTCGACACGGGTGATTGCAGGGGCCTTCTCAAGACACTGCCCTGTGAAAGTTAGGAAGTTGGGTTGCCATTTCACCTCGAATCCTGTCCTACCTGACCTCTCTATTCCGGAGCCTCAGGCTGAGGTCAAACACATTTCCACGGTGGTATGCAAATCGCATCTCTGAAGTTCAAAGATCTAACAAAGCCTGGCACCACTTGATGATTCCAGCCCCTACTCTCTCTATCCCCCACTCCCACCCCACCCCCTTCATGGAAAGCAGGCCTTATTTGCAGACAAGCATGCCTCCATGGTGGCCAGCATAGATCCGAAGACCTCAGCTAGCTGGACTCACGGTCTGCAGCTTTCTGCAGCTGTGTGAGGAACAGTGCTGACCCGGAGGCCAAGTGCAAACCGGAATGCTTTATCCCAGTCTGTATTGTGCCATGGATCTTGTTGAGAATGCCGTATACCAGGACTTTATCTGGAAAGCAGGAGAAAAGTGACTCCCATGTCTGCGGGAGGTATTGGATCAATTCTTAAAATATCATTTCCTTTTGAAGTTAAAATGATATTTTGGAATACAATGGTTCCATCAAAAATTTTGGCTCCTGGGAGAAAGTATTCAGTCTAAAGGGTTTTTAATCATTCTAGAGACAACGGATGTGGATGTGCATATCTCTCTCTCTCTCTCTCTCTCTCTCTCTCTCTGTGTGTGTGTGTGTGTGTGTGTGTGTGTGTGAGAGAGAGGGAGAGGGAGAGGGAGGGAGGGAGGGAGGGAGGGAGGGAGGGAGAGAGAGAGAGAGAGAGAGAGAGAGAGAGAGAGAGAGAGAGAGAG
>CABHPH010159125.1:18190-34602 GCA_902168325.1 Peromyscus nudipes | reverse complement strand
TAGGTATGTTGTAGAGCGTGCTCAGTGACTCCTCAGACACCGCATTTTTTTGAACAGATGCACACAGGTCCAACATGGAATGTTCCTTGTTCTGTCAGTGAGCACACGGTAGTTCCCATCTTTGTGGCAAATTTCCTCCAGTGCCTAGGGTGCTTCCAGAAGCCCGCTCCTCGGGTTCACTGTGAATGGTCAACATCTTGATGATGGCAAATCGGCCCTTCATTTTCTTGCCATTTTCTTGGCAGGAACCAGTCTTCCAGGCCCAAGTTGAAAGGGGGGAAAGCGCTAGGGATTGTGGGATGGAAAGTCACATGGCAAGTACGACTTCTGGGTCACTGGGTTGGGGGTAAGGAGCTAGATTCACCATGGCTTTGCTTTTTTTTTTTTTTAAAGATTTATTTATGTGTATGCCTGTGTGAATGTATGTATACCATGTACAAGCAGAAGTCCTAGGAGGCCAGAGGGTACGTTGGATCCCCTGGAACTGGAGTTACAGGCAGTTGTGAGCCACCTGGGAGCCAAACTTGGGTCCTCTGCAAGAGCCTTACTTGCTCTTAACATCGGAGCCACCTCTCCAGCCCCTCCCCGAGACTTTCATACCCTGCCTTCTCACCGCAGAAACCGAACTACCCTACAGCCTCAGGGGATGCCATGGCTTCCTTCAGCTGGGATGCCCCAGGCCTTTCTCCTTCCCTGGTCTCACCTCAGGTCTGCTCACCTTCATCTCTGTCTCCCACTGTCAAAGTCCTGGCTCCCAGTGGCTGTGTGGAGACAGCAGTGTGCCTGGGCCGGGGGGAGGGCACGTCTTCTCCTATCGTGCTCCACTTACAAAAACATTTCAATTACTGAGCTCCTTCCCTCCCCCGTGCTATTAGCTTCTCTCCCCGAAGCCACATCCAGAGTCGGTATTCCAGCCAGACACCGCTCCAGCTCCCCACATGTGGACCTGCCATGCAGCTCCAGGATTGAGTAACATCAACATTCAATTAAAGATCTGTTACGTTTTCACTTTAATCAGAGGAATGCATGTGGTTTAGAAGAGGAAAAGAAAAATCAAATTGTTTGGCTAAGTGTCAGCCAGTAGAGGCAACCGCCTGCTAGGCCTCCCTCACCTAGCCCAGGCAGTCACTGTTCACGCGAGGGGTCTTGTCGCTCTCCTTGTGATCCCTCAACACAAGATGCCTGCTGGTGGGTGACTCATGCTGTGAGAGGTGAGGAGCCTGGCCTCGACTGCTATTTCCTCTCTCCCTTCCCAGTTTTTGATCATGTTAATATGTTTAGTACTTTAATTATATGTGTAACTTTATGTGAGATGGTGCCCCCCCCATAGCATTGTTTACCCCCCCACACGCCCCGGGAGCTGTGGCTGTGGAGGCGTCTATCCCTCCCTCCCCCAATGCTCACCGCCCTGCTATTCTAGATCTTCCCTTCACTGGCAGGTTGAAATTCTATTGTTTAACTGTCATTAATTCTTTCGTGCTCGGTGTTTTGCGCCCAGGTCCTAATTTACAGAGGTGACTATGTGATCCCATGCAAAGAAGGGTTTATTACTTATAGATTCTGCGAGATGGGGGCCACCGTGCTACCCAGGCCACAGGAGCAGGCAAGGGAAGGCACAGGCCACAGAGGTTTGGCTAGTATTTCCAGCAGCCTTTGGCCCTTCTCATGCAGTTCTTGCCTGACACCTGGGTGGAGGTTACTAAGGGCAGGTTGGCGTGATGGGTCTCTCCGTGTGGCTTCTCATTCTGAAGGTTTCCAGGGCCCTCGGTGGTTCCTGCTGTCTCAGAATCTCCCACCCGCCAGGAGACAGGCAGGTCCAGAGGTGGCCATAGTACAGCCAGGCTGTCTGTCTTGCAATGGAGAGAGGGTGAGGCTTTCTCTCTGTGGTTTCCCACTTTTATCTAGAACTAGTGGAATAAGAGCTCGTCTGGGGGAGGGAAGAGGACCATCTAAAAAAGATTTGGAGCCCCCCCCCCCAAAAAAAAGAGCTTAGTATGTTCAAAGGAGGGAAAATAGCTGTTTAGCTGGAAGGTGTTGGTGGGGGAGAGGGTGGCAGGGGGCAGGGCTGTGGGCTTTTGTTGGCCATGCTATGGAGATTGGCTTGTTGGGTAGCTCCTGGGGAACCAGAACTCACTCACTGTCTGTCTGTCTGTCTGTCTGTCTCTGTCTCTGTCTCTCTCTCTCTCTCTTACTCTTAATCTTACTCTCTCATTCTCTTGCTGTGTGTGGGTATGTGTGCATGTATATGTACATGTGTGTGTGCATGCATGTGCATGCTCAAGTGATAGTTCAGGGCTGGCTGTCTCTCCTCTACCGTAGCAGGCAGACCTTTAAGATGGCCACAGTGTTAAAAAGGACCATATTGTCACAGGCCAGTTCCTGTTGCTTTCTAGACTGGGTCAGCTTGGAGCTTATGCAGCAGGCGGGACACATTCTCCTTGAAGACGAGAGTCCATGCTTTGCTTACTGTACCATATCTGTTCATTCTGTTGGCCACCAGCATAGTAGATTCCCTACTAGGATCAGGGGATGGCTCAGGCACAACCCTGCCCTTGAAGAGCTCAATGTCCCAGTAAAAAGAATGGACAAAACTGGATGTGATGGTGCACACCTTTAATCCTAGGACTTGGGAGGCAGAGGCAGGCAGATCTCTGAGGTTGAGGCCATTCTGGTCTACAGAGCTAGTTCCAGGACAGCCAGAGCCACAGAGTGAGACCCTATCTCAGAGAGACACAGAGAGACAGAGACAGAAAGAGACACACACTGGGGACAGCAGGCAGGCAGATAATAGATACACATGAACTCCAGCCCAGGGGTGGCCTACTGTCCCTGTGGTACCCCATGGCCTTGTAAGCATAGCAAGGGGGCCTTGATTCTGCCAGATCTGTCCTGGAAGACTCCCAGGGGAATGTGGCTGTCATGTGGAGACCTGGTGACAGGTACTGGCAGTGTTAGGAAGCGCATGTGCAAAGGCCAAACTGCCCCTACCCCTTTATTTGTGGACTGGGGCAGGGGTGGGCGGGGCAGAGCAGAGAGAATGGGCAAGCCAGTGAAATCAGTGAAGTCACACAGTGAGATACACTGGGAACATGGGAGGCATGTAACCAGGTCAGACCAGCAAAGAGCTAAACATGGGCAGACTTGAGGCTTCAGCCTCCCTTTCTCCATCCTTGCCAGCGGCCACTTCCCCTTCCTTCCGCCAGAGCCTGGGCAATTACCACCTGCCCCGACCACAGCCGCCACAGCCGTTTAGGAACCGCTGGTGATTAGCGATTGTTATTGTGGTAATTAAAATTCCCTGGGAACAGCTTGGCTAATATCCATCAGGATCTGCAGTCAGGTTGGCCGTGAGCTGAAATGGTAATTGAAACCTCGAAACCCAGCACAAAGCGGTAGTACCCCGGCGGCAATGTTAAAGGCTGCCAGACGCCCCCTACAAGCACCATGGCAGCCGTGTGGGTCTTTTCTCATTAAATGGCATTTTCAAGGCTGGCTGCTTTGCTGGCCTTATCACAGCAAACCACACGTGGGGAGCAGCAACACTCAGCCTCTCCAGAAGGACGTGTTCTCCAGCCTGTGGGCCTAGCTCCCGGGGTGGGGGTTAGACCCCACAGAAGGCTTGTTCTTGGCCCTGTTCTTGGGGGAGGGGCCAAGTGTTGGTGCCAGGCAGTGAGTGATGGGCCTGGATAGCCTGGGCAGAAGTCACGTGATTGGACGCTACTGTTGTGCAGGTTGTAGAGTTGGAGGGGCGGTGAGGGAAGAGAAGGTCAGGATGTGCATAGGCAGGCATGGGTGGGATTGTTGCTCAGAACTTGGTCCAGCTGGCATTCCCACCACTCACCTCACCAGACTTGCTCAGCCATGTGGAAGGTTATTTCCAAAATACTGACAGTGTGCTTTGTGGACATGTGCACAGGTACGTCTCCAGTGTTGAATGATGCACCTATGCTCTGGACCCTCTGATGGGGGAGGGGGACTCAGGAATTGCTGATCCCCACACTAGTCCAGTATCCCAACCATTCTGAGTGGCAGGGTAAGCCAGCAGACCATCCACCCAGAGTGGCAGCAAGATTAGTATCAGACCAGAATCTTTCAGAAATGACCGTTCCATTGGCTAGCCACAGACCTGCCCACTGGGCCCGGGGGAGACACAAGCCTGGCTGGCCTGGAGGGTTGTGCACATGGAGCACACATACTGGGATGAAGCTGATATGGTCTGTACAGTTGGGGGGGTTGAATAGCCCCCCAAAATGTAGAGTCCTGGCAGTTGCACGCTGTTCAGCCTTGTACTTCGGATCCTGTGTTCTTTACCCATCTTCATAAAGCACTTCATTAGTGAGAGGATTTTGAAGGAAGGTGGGATGGAGGTGGCTTGTTACAGTGGATGTAGGGCTGAAGCATGGCTTCTGGAGTGCCACTGCCAGTGAGCAGCAGGAAGGGCTGGAGTGGGCACTATCAGGGAGATGCCCGGGGGCTGGCTCTCCACTAGCACACTTGCTAGACGCTTCCTCTCATCCCTCTTTGGATCTGAAACAATAAGTCCATTCAGTCAACAGTCAGAACTTGAGTGAGGGGCTGGAGAGATGGCTCAGCAGTTAAGAGCACTGGCTGCTCTTCCAGAGGACCCGGATTCAATTCCCAGCACCCACATGGCAGCTCACCACTGTCTAACTCCAGTTCCAGGGCTTCTGACAGCCTCACACAGACATATATGTAGACAAAACACCAATTGACATAAAATAAAAATAAATTACATATAAAAAAAAACTTAAAAAAAAAAAAACTTGGGTGGAACTACCAGGCCACTTCCCCGGCTGGGGACATGGCATAGTGGCAGAGCACTTTCCTGGCACACTAGACCACTTCCTCAGGAAGGTGACTGGCCCTGCGGGTTAGGATATGTTCCAGAAAAGTACTCACAGCCATCAATTCTGTTGTGTAACCAGTGTTTACTGAGCATCCACTCAACGTTGATGTGTGTTAGGAGCTTGAAGGTACAGTGGTGAGCAGATAGCCATGGCTCTACCTCCTGGATGACAGAGCCCAGTGGAGGAGACAGCTGCCAATTAAGGACCAGCCCAGAGGTGCAGGTGACCCAAGTGTCTACAGATGGATGAACATTTGCTATGCAGAATGCCTTGGAAATACACACAGTGGGACCGTCTCCAGCCTCCGATGGAGTGCTACAGCACGCATGAGCTTTGACAACTGTGCTAAGGGAAACAAGCCAGGCCCCACAGGCTAGCTTCTAGACGATTCCACTTACGTAAGGTAGCTGAAACAGACAAACTCAGGGAGAGAAAGTAAAGGGTGGCTGCCAGGGACTGAAAGACAAAGAGAGGGACAGCAGGGTGACTCTGTCGTGTAGCACCTACATTTGGTGACCTCAAGACCCAGCAATGCCTCTCCCATGGAAACTGCTTCTAAGCAAAGTGTACACACTCAAGGGACCTAACGCAAGGTCCTCACCCCATGTGTTTCTGTGCACGTGGTGGATGTTCTCTTTCCTGGGGCATCGCATCTAAATGTGTAGACGTGTCTTAGGTCTTTGAACATAATCTGAGGCTGTAGCCAACAGCGAACTCATGAGTATACTGTGAAGAGACCTAGCCCGGCTCCCAGAAGTAAAACAGCAGGAACAGTTCCAGTGTCCTCACAGGGGCTGGATTCATTCAGCTGAACCTGAACACAGCCGACCTGATTTGGGAAGTGAGAGACAGACACCGTAGTGTTGATGGAGACCATTTATTAACATAGAACAATAGCCGTGATACATGGTGGGGAAGAGGCCAGCCTGGGTGCATGAAACCCTGTCTAAAAAAATAATATAATGCTGTGTTTGACTTTAGGCAAGTAGCTGAACTTGTGGAAGCCTCAGTTTTCCCATCCGGAAAATGGGGTTGGTAACAAAGCTTCCTCAAGGAACTTTTGGCACCATATGCCCTGGGAAGAGGGAAGGAGACTTCCCATTTTGTGAATTTTAGACCAGAGTATGCGCTACTGTCTCTGTCTGTTTCCTGTTGTGATAACAAAACACCTGAGATGGAGTAATTTATAAAGTAGAGAGGTTTCTTTGGCTCATTTCTCAGCACTGGGAATTCCTAGAACGTGGTACCTGCGTCTGATGCGGGCCTCCGCGCTGTGCCATGTGGCGAGACTTGTTCTTACATTTTTATTTTGTGTACACGATGCATACAGAGGTCAGAAGATGACCTGTATGAGTTGGTTCTCTCCTTCCACTGTGGGACAGGTCCTCAGACTTGGCCATCTCGCCAGCTCTCCCTACCTGCCCCATTTACAAAGATTTATTTATTTTAATTTTGTGTGTATGATTGCTTGCTTGTGTGTGTGTGTGTGTGTGTGCGTGTGTGTGTGTGTGTGTGTGCGCGCGCGCGTGCACGTGTGCGAGAAAGGTATGTGGATGATGGGTAGAGTGTGGGTGGCTAGAAAGCCATCCAAGCAGATTCTGATAGGGAGCATGGTGTGTTCTTTTGCCCTATAAAGGAATGCTATGCACATTTGCACTTAAAAGGCTCAGAGAAGCCCTTCAATGGCATCTTAGTTTATCCTAATATTTCCCAGATGTACATGACCTGGGGTAGTGTGCTCGCCCTCTGCCACTCTCCCTTTCCCTCCTCCCTGCCCCCTTCTCGGCTTTTATTATGACATGCCACGGTTTCAATATGGCCCCACGGACATTTAGGGAGTAAGAAGCCACTTCATAGTCAGCCTACACTGGCATTCTGATGCTAACTCTTCATTTAAATAGGGTACTTGACCCACAGATGACAGTGCTGTTTGTGCTTGTCACATAGGGTGACCATAGTGATTGCAACCCTGGTATCTATGGGATGGCTGCCCTGCACCTAGTGCAAGGCTTTGAGGTTCTAAGTCCACGTGTGGATCTGATCCTCAAGGCCACTCTGTGAGACAGTGCCGTCCCAGATCTGCCTGCTGGTGGGGAAACCGAGTGTGTCCACATCACACAGCAGCGGGGTGATGGCCCCAGGATTGACTCTGAATGTCTGTGTAGAACCTGCCAAGCCTGGCTTTCCTCTGGAAAGGTGACCCCAGCCTTCCCTCTCTCTGTCCCTCCTTACTCAGTACTCTGAGCACATTCCCTTCGTAGGAAAAGAGATTAAGCAGCTCTTGGCTGTTGCTGAAGTAGGCATTAAAGGTTTGGGGGGCCTTATCTCAGTTACTGCTCTGAATTCTAATCTGAGACTCTTGGAGATTCCAGTCTTTCGTGTCTGTACAGAAACTCTCCAGGGAGAGCTTCCAGACACTGTGATATGGCCTAGCCTGGCTGTTCCTGAAGTCCCCGTCACCCTTCCCAGAGCTCTAGGAGGAAGGCACCTGTGGGGGAGGCTGGCCACAGTGCTGGGCACTCCCAGCCTAGCAAGCATGGCTTTGCTTCACCAGTGAATGAGCACAGCTCCGAGAGGTTTATACTCACCCCACACGGCACAGCTCCGAGAGGTTTATACTCACCCCACACTGCACAGCTTCAAGAGGTTTATACTCACCCCACACTGCACAGCCGGTATGCAGGGAAGCTGCGGTTGGTCCTGCCTTGATCAAACAGCTACTTGAGTCGTTTAATTCTTCCGCCATTGACTCTTCCAATGGCAGGCAAGAAAGGGGAGCCAGGGGAGCCATCCTGGAGATGACAGGTCTCAGAGGGGTTCCCGGAGGTTTCCCTGTCATTCCTGTTCTAGACAAGGGTGGACACCCTCAACTTCTAGGGATCCATCCAGCTTTCTGGGTACCCTTCTCAACCAGCCCTGGGGTGATCTCTTCATTTCTTCCCACTTCAGCTCTTCTCCAAGGGGAAGAGATGGAACCCAGACAGCATCATCTACCTGTCTCCTCCCAGCAGCTCTGAGAAGCCATGATGGCTGTGTTGGAGTAGAGGGAGCTCAAGGGGGGTCTGGGGGCTCATGGGAGGCTTGGGCCCTTAAAGCACAAAACTGAGGTAGAAAAGGAGGAGGAGACACTATGTTTGTACTCTGGGGCAGCCACACCAAGCCTGAGACACTGTGGCACTACTGGGCTTCTCTGCTGAGGGACAATGACATGAGCCAGAGGGATGCTGTAGAGGAGCTAATTTAGAATAGTGAGGGACCAGGGACATTCTCCTTGAGAAGCTGGGGCCAGAGCATGGGATCACAGGAGGCTCCATGACTGGTTGGCACTGGATGAGCTGCTTACAGCTGCTTGAGACTGGATAGGTCTGTCCTGTTGTGCCCCAGCCTCAGACCCCATAGATAGAGAAGGTGACAGGTGAGGCAGCTGGCGATGAGAGGCCCAACCCAGGTGAATGGGTCAGGAACCTAAGCACTTCCCGCTTGTGAGCTTTTGTGTGCTAAAAGTGGGGAAGGGTTGGGCTGGGCAGGAGGTAGCTAGGCAAGCTCTTGGATTCTGGTGGGTGATGGGACAGATACAGTAGCAATGGATGGTTTTCATAGCATTCCTGACATGCTCTAAGGTGGGGTACCCTGCTGCAATCCTAGTGTACAGAGAGAAGCAAGAGAGTGTGGGGTCAGTTTTAAAATAGTTTGAAATAACACACAAATCTTCTGGATCTTGTGAAGTGGAAGCAAGAGGATGGGATGCTCCAGACCTGCCTCGTCTACATAGCAGGACCATGAATAATAGATGGATGGGTGGGTAGGTGGGTGGGTGGGTGGACGGACAGACAGATGGATGGACAGATGGGCACATGGATGGATGGATGGATGGATGGATGGATGGATGGATGGATAGATATGGATGGATGGACGGATGGATGCATGGATGGATTCATGGAGGGATGGATGGATAGATGGTTGGATGAATATGGATGAATGGGATGGATGGATGGATGGATGGATGGATGGAGATGGATGGGTGGGTGGATAGATGGATGAGTGCATGGATGGAGAGTTCATAAGACTTACTGCAATGTGTCCATCCTGGGTCCACCCTAGCCCATTGGCTCAAGAGGACTGAGGAGAATTCTCATCTATACTCTGTTCTGGATCTCACTTTCTTGTTCCCATCACATCACTGATGAGCAGGAAACAAGGAAGAGTAGGGCTGCATGGAGAGTAGCGTGCAGGGAGGGAAGGCACCTCCCCTCCCATACTCAAAGCACGCATCTTTCCTTCACAGGTCTGGAAGAGGTCAGGGGCCTGGTTCTACAAGGGGCTCCCCAAGTACATCTTGCCCCTGAAGACACCCGGCCGGGCTGATGATCCCCATTTCCGACCTCTGCCTGTGGAACCCACAGAACCCCAGCCTCAGAGCGCTGAAGCCAGCCGTGTCTACACATGGGCCCGAGGGAGAGGTAAGAACCCTGTGTCCTCTGTGGGGCTCCGGGCATCTCTGACCACAAGCACAGTGACTTCTTGCTCTGCAGAGACACAGCCAGAGGGTCCTTTGGGAACGCTTTCCCAGCAGGACGGTAGCTCAGGTGCAAGAATGCCATGAACAGCACTGGGGCTCTTTGCAGGAATGAGATGTCACTCCAAAAGCTTTTGTCTTTTTTTGAATTTATTTTTATTTTATGCACATTGGTGTTTTGCCTGCATGCATGTCTATGTGAGGGTGTCAGATCTTGGATTTACAGACAGTTGTGAGCTGTCATGTGGGTGCTGGGAATTGAACCCAGGAAGAACATCCAGTGCTCTTAACTGCTGAGCCATCTCTCCAGCCCAAGCTTCTGTCTTTTTCTTGCTTGTGGTGCTGAGGATGGAACCCAGGGCCTTGTATAGAGTAGGCAATTATCTCCCCAGGGAGCCATCGCCAGTCCTCATCCCTAGCCCTTAGGGGTATTCCAGTCGTCTTTCTCAAGCAGGCCTGCGGCACCTCTTTCCCTTGCATGCTTTGTTTCTCCGGAGTGGGAGATCCTTGGCTCTCTGGGTCCTAATATGCAGGGTGACTTGGTGTCTGGGGTGACTGTCCAGAGGTGAGTGCGTCCTGCCATGATGGCAGCTGAAGCTGTAGAGGGCTGTGTGCTGTCTTGGGGTGCTTTTGTGTCTCTGGTTTTCAAAGTCCCTCATCTCACGGAAGCTGCAGGACGTTCTCAAAGTAGAGATTCAGTAGGTCATCTTATAGCCACATAGCCTGAGGCCGAGGCTACGTGGCCAGAGCTGGGCTCCAGGGCAGGCCCCTCCCCTTGGGGTCTGGCTTCTTCTGCCCTGCGCTGGTCACACTTCATTCAGCCAGAGGGGTGAGGGGTCACCTGCTGGTGGCTTGTCTCAGAAGAGGTGGCCTCAAGATCACAGGCCCGGCAGCAGCTTTGAGGGGCTTTGGGAGATGGCCGACTATCTTCACGTCATGTGAGCTGTTCTTTTCTTATCAAAAGGGTAACACGTGTTTGTGACAGAAAAGTAAAGGTCACCCAGCAGCAGGCCTCAGAGGGTGAAACCCCTGTGAGTCACCCTCGCAAACAGAAGCATGTTGGGCACTCGCTGTCCCTTCTCAGGTGGTTTTCGTCCTGTGTCACCCGGCACTTCTCCTCAGCGCTGTCCCTCCCGCCATCCTGGTGCCGCAGCTCTCCCTGGCATGACTCAGGCCCATGTCTAGCTTCCCTGACGTCACAGACAGGTGTGTGGGGTGCAGGGCTGGATGCAGGGGAAGACCTGGCGTGTGTGTATGTCCTGTCCTTGTGTGTAGGGGGACAGCCTGGTTGAGACACTGCCTCACGGGCATGCCGTGGCCACTGAACCTGAGGAAGTAGCCGTCTTCCATCCTGTCCCTCTGTCTGGGTGTATTCTTATCCCAGTCTAAAGAAAGGGATGTGACCTCAGAAACGGAAGCAAATGGACCGGCAGGTTCAGAATGTTGCTGTGTGTGGCTGTGAAGAGGCCTGAGGCCTGTGTAAGCAGCTGGGACCCAAGTGCCCATGGGGGAGTCCTCACCACACACCTGCTCTGAATCAGCACATACGTGCACATATGCACACATATATCACAGGTGCATACATCCATACATTCACAGGCACACATGGCTCACACATGTTCACATGCATGTAGATTAGCATATATGCTCAGACACACAAGCAGACACACATGTACCCTGGGCACAGCTGCACTTCCGGCACCCCCTCAGCTGTGAAGACACAGACGGCCTTTTGATTGCACACGTGCAGAGGCCAGCATCCCCGCACACTTGGAATCAGCAGGCAGCATGGAGGCTCTCCGCAGGGACAGGCTCTCCCTCTGAGGCAGTGAGGTGCGGAGCCCCCAGGCTGCTATGTCAGGCCTGTTGGAGCCCCATGGTCCCCGAGTGACTTGATGCATGAGGGCCCACAGGCAGCAAACGGCAGGGAGGGAGGGCAGCTGGTGATCACATCTGTGCCCACACTGAGAGAGGCCACTAGGGTATGTGGTACTGGGGAGGGCGGGGCTGAACTCGGAAGAAGAGCTAGGGGCTGAGGCAGAGGAGGAGAGCCCAGGAAAGAAGGACAGTGGTGTAGCTGGAGAGTTTTCTCTCCGGGTCCTGCCAAACCCTGGCAGTCAGACAGCCCACTTATAAAATAAACACACAGACGCTTATATTATTTAAACTGTTTGGCCTAATGGCTCAGGCTTCTAGCTATCTAGTTCTTACATCTTAAATTAATCCATTTCTATAAATCTATACCTTGCCGCGTGGCTTGTGGCTTACCGGCATCTTCACATGCTGCTTGTCATGGCGGCGGCTGGCAGTGTCTCCTTCACTCAGCCTTCCACTTCCCAGAATTCTCCTCTCCTTGTCCCGCCTACTTCCTGCCTGGCCACTGGCCAATCAGTGTTTTATTTATACAGAACGATATCCACAGCACAGTCATGTCAGTGCAGAACCCACAATGCAGGGTTGGCCAGAGAGCTGCAAAAGAACCCAATAGCATGTGCTCTTCAACTGCTATGGCCCGTTGCCGGGCAGCTTCAGTGCTCCCTAGTCAGTCTCTAGTTTCTGGCTGAGGGCAGTCCCCTGACTGCCCCAGGTCTGGCCATGTCCTCACAGGGCCTACCCCTAGCTACCGTGCCTGTGTGAGACTAGACCAGCTGGTGTGTGGGAACCATCCTTACCTAAGGACACTCTTGAGCTATGGACTGAGGGACCTTCCAATCCCTCCATGTATCTTCATAGTAGCTCATGTAACCTGAAGACAAGGTCCATGGCAGCCTATGGGCAGGGCTCTGTCACTCCTGCCTCTGGAATCCTAGGAGCTGGCAGAGGCGGCTATTCTGGCCTCTGTGTAGCTGCTGGACTCCAGGGAGCAGTCGGCCCTCAGCAGGCAGCTGTGAGTGTGTAGTGTGGGGCTGTCCCCATCTGTCCAGTCCTCTAATGACCACATCCCCATGGTGCTTTCCAGCTCTGAAAGTGACTTCCCCACTCTCCCCCTAGCTCACCACCAGGTGCCCAAAGGCTTGGCAGCTGGCTGGGCTCACAGCTCTGGCTCTGACCGAGGGCAAGCTAGCACATATAGCTCTCACAGCACCACAATTGGGCTGACTGAGCTCAGGAGGGGTCAGAGCAGCCTGTGGGTACCATTCCTACCACTCTGAAAAGTCCTGTGGCGGGGCCATATCTGTCCTCAGCAGGCCAGTACCTTAGCACATAGCACAGGAAAAGCGTAGAAGAGATGCTCCATAGACATTCAAGCAAGTGAGTGAGCCACATGCCTGCTTCTGAGCCTGCAAAGAAGGCTGTAGAGGGAGCTTTCATTACAGCACAGGTGCCTCTGGTGCGTGAGCTGCTAGATGGACCCAAGAGATGCTTGAAGGCTGGTAAAGCCACCTGCTCTCACAGGGAAGCTCTCTTCCCAGCCCCAGGTCTTCAGGGACTCCACGATCTTCCTCCTGCCACAGTTCCTCCCACAGGCACAGAGCTGAGGCTAACACCAGCTCACCAGCTCTCTTCAGCCTCTGTCTGTGACCCTCTTCCCCACCCTCATTCCACCCCACCCCCACCCCCATTCCAAGCCTTGGTCTCCAGCACCTATGCCTCCCACCCTCTCCTGTTCACATCCTAGCCAACCCTCCCTTGTTTCCTTTCTTACGCCCTGTTGGAAATGGAGGTAAGCGGCAGAGATAGGTCATAAATGGTTTTGGTTTTAATTTTATTTGTGTGTGTGTATGTATGTATGCTATTTGCATGTGCATGCACACACCTGCCACAATGCACATGTGGAGGTTGGAGTTCTGCTTTGTGGGGTGTGTTCTCTCCTTCCACCTTTACGTGGGGGCCAGAGGTTGAACTCAAGTCACCAGCCTTGTGCAGCAAGTGCACGGAGACATCTCCCTGGCCCCAAGCGATGAACTTTCCAATATACGCAGGGATCTAGGAGTTAATGGATGTTTGCGAGATAGGTGCCCTCCCATCCTCTTCCACAGTTTTCTGTATTAATTTTTAATAATATAAGAATTCAAGTTAAATAATTCAGCAAGGAATGAAAACCAGTAACCTCTTCTGTTTGTCCTTAAACCATAGCCCTTGACCACACCCCCACCGAATTTAGGCATTTAAATTTGCTTTGCAACAAAAATAAACAGGCTCTGTCTTGCCTGTGACACTGTTGCTTTTTGCAGTTACATTTGTTTGTCTCTCTGTCTGTCTGTCTGTCTGTTTGTTTGTTTGTTTGTTTTGAGACTGTCTCACTGTGTAGCCCTGGCTGGCCTGGAACTCTTTGTGAAGACCAGGCTAGCCTTGAAATCATAGAGATTTGACTGCCTCTTTCTCAAATGATAGGATCAAAGGCATGGGCCATCACACCACGCCTGTCACTAGAATGCCATGGGCTCCTTCCGGGCCACTGGATCTAGGTTTTACCTCCCTTTTGTGGCTGAATCAAATCCCATGAACATTGGGTTATGTTTTCATTGTTCTCTACCAGTGGGCCTTAATGTTGCTTCTAGATTTTACCTTGAAATATCTTTAGGCCTGGCAGCTGCAAACTGAAGCTCGGGCTATGTAATATCCTAGTCATCTACCCTGTGGCAGTGAGGCTGTACATCTTTGCTGCCTGGGATACTGATGGTAGAAAAACATTTCATCGTTTTTATGTCCACATCCGAGTAGGTCTTCCTATGTCTATTACTTATTGATTTTAATTCAGATGCCCTGTTTTTCAATTTGTTGCTTGAAGCCAGGTACTGTAGTGCACATTTTCATTACATCACAGATGCCTCTGGTCCAGGAGCTGCTAGAGGGACCCAGCACTTGGGAGGCAGAGGCTTCTGATTCAAGACGGATCTTGGTTTCATATGAAGTTCTAATGAGTTCCAGACTAGCCTGGGCTACAGAGTAAGCCCCAGTCTCAAAACAAAAAGAAAATCTTATTAACTGATAAAGCCCTGAAGCCATGTTCAATCAAAATTCAAATCAAGAATCTCCATCATTTGATCATATTTGATCATAGTTTGACTTTGTTTCGTTGTGTGTTGTATTTTTTTTTTCGGGTGCTTGGGATAAACCCCAGCCCTTGAGTGAATTAGGCAAGTGCTCCGCCACCTTCCCAGGTTCCAGCCTCTATTAGGTGTTTTGTTTTAGATTTATTTCATGTGCATGTGTGTTCTGCCTGCGTGTGTATCTGTGTGCCATGCGTGTGCCTGGTGCCCACAGAGGTAAGAGCAGGTGTCAGACAGGAGTTACAGACAGTTGTGAGCCACCCTGTGGGTGCTGGGAACTGAACCCAAGTCCTCTCGCAAGAGCAGCCAGCGCTCTTAACCACTGAACCATCTCTCCTGCCCCTTATTAGTTATTAATTAGTGCAGTAAAGCAAGAAATAAGAAGCTTAATAGTGGAAACGAACAAAAGGAACTAAATCCATCTTCTCTGCAGTGGGTGTGTACACCAAGAACTCAGCCCATTCCAACTAACGCCCCAGGGTTAATAAAGAAATTTAGAAATTGACAAGACTTCAGGTAAATCAATTTAGCCTGGCAGTGGTGGCACACATCTTTATTCCTTGCACTTGGGAGGGAGAGGCAGGCATATCTCTGAGTTCGAGGTCAGCCTGGTCTACAGAACAAGTTCCAGGACAGCCAGGGCTGCACAGAGAAACTCTGTCTCGAAAAACAAAAACAAAAAAAAAAAAGATAAATCATTTTTAAAAATCAATAGCTTTAATCTGTACTAAGTAATTAAAAGTGGAAGTGAGAAGACCTATTTGTAATTGCAACAAGAAATTATTTGATGCCTGGAAGGAGACTTGAAATGGAAATTATAGGGACCAGCATGTAGAAGACTAAAGTATTATTGTATTAGTATGCTTAGGGTGCTGTAACAAAATACCTCACACTGGGTGGGTGGCTTAAGCTACAGAAATTGATTTTCTCCCAGGTCTGGCCAGTAGAGCAAGATCAGGTGCTGACTAAACTTGGCTGGTGGCCCTGGTGGTGTAGTGGGTGGCCACCTTGTTCAGTGTGTGCATGTGAGGACAGTGGGGTTAGAACTCCGGTCCCTGCTCAGGAGAATACTCACCCTGTTGAATCAGGCCCCCATCCTAGGGCTTCATTTAACTCTTCCAAACACCTGGAGTTTAGAGCTTCAACATGAATTAAGGTTGGGGACACAAACATTCAACCCACAAAAAGGATAAAAAATAAACCCTGAGCAGAAAGTCAGGAAAAAACCTCAATCCTGCCAGGTGTTTAATCCCGGTGTTTGGGAGGCAGAAGAAGTCTCTGTGAGTTCTAGGCCAGCCTGGTCTACATAGCAAGTTCCAAGCCAGCCAGCAAGATGCTGTCTCAAAAGGAGAAAAAAATCTTAATTCTTCCATTTTTATAGCTATATAAGGTCTGTCTGGTTCCCTTTATTGTATGTAGAGACAGAATATGAATGTGTATGTGTGCTATAACATGGATGTACCTGGAAAACTTCGTGCTTAAGTTAAGGAAGCCAGAGTCAAAGGCTACACACTGTATGATCCCTTTCATAGGGATCAGCTAGGCTAGGCAAACCCATAGAAAGATGCATGGGCCGGGGGTGGAGGTGGGGGGCGGGGAGACTGCCAATGAGGACAGAGGATGAAAATATTCTGAAACTGAGTAGCGATGGCAGTTGCCCAGTGTTAGGATTGTACAAAAAACCACTGCATTGTACTCCTCCTGAAGAGTGAATTTTATAGGATATGAATTATGTCTCAATTTAAAAGCTTGTGAGGAACTTAGAGTAGCTATTATAGGATATACACATAGATGAATGGACGGGAATTGAAGTCGAGTAGGCCCAAGAACGCATGGAAAGCTGAACACAGGGGTTTTTCAGCTCAGTGGGAAAAGGCATATTGATTCAATAACTGGAGCCGGCGTGATTCAATTTCTGTGTGCGTCCAGGAACACATTATAGACCTAAATGCTAAGAATAAAACAATGGGCCAGGTGGGGTGGCCTGTGCCTTTACTCCCTGCTACTCAGGAGGCTGAGGCAGGAGGATCATTT
>CABHPH010159125.1:0-18090 GCA_902168325.1 Peromyscus nudipes | reverse complement strand
TCATTTGAGCATAGAGTTCAAGACCAGCCTAGGCACCACAGTGAGACCCTGTCTCAAAATCAGTCAATCACCGGGAGTATTAGAGATGGAGTAGATGTAGCCCTGCCCTCTGGGTTACTAAGGAGAGTGGTAACAGCTGTGGGACAGGTGGGCTGACCTCCTGGGCCTTGGGTACCGATTTGAGACAAGGATGCCAGTTAGTGACTCCAGGGAGGCTCATCTATGATGAGACATGGGTTCTTACCCCAGGAGGCTGCAAGGAATAGCATGGCCTAGGGCGGCCCCAGGGCCAGTAAAGCCAGCCTTTGTGTCTACTGCCTGGTTTCAAGTAGTAGAACCAGTGCTGGGGGCTCGTGGCTCATTGTCCCTTTAGCGGGCCTACCCCTTTCCCCCCACCCACAAGGTACACATACTCTCCACCTCTCCATCCCCTTAGAGACGGCAGACATCAGAAAGGCCAGAGCTTGACACAGCTGCATCTGCCTCAAGCTCCCTGAAGCTCAGAGGCTAGTCTGTTTGCTCTCTAGGAAGCCTGGGTCACAGTCCATCTCCAGAGTCCTCTGCTACTGCCTCCCACCTGAACCAGGCGTTTCCTTCTGGATGATACACTGGCTGCCTTCAAGATCTGCCCTAGAAAGTACTTCAGGGTCTTGGATTTGTTTCATTTGGGTAATTTCAGGAAAAAATGGGGTTTTGATGCCACTTCCCTAGCTACTAGGTTTTAAGCAAATGTTTTTAAGATCCTGAACTGAAGCGGGAGGAGTCTGCGGTCCTGTGGAAGCAAGCATCTGGGTTCCATTTGGGGTGAGCGGTCTGACTCCGCTGATCTGCAGAGGTTTACCAGGATGGCCCTTACCTGAGTTATCCCCCCCCGCCCCCCACAGCTGACCTAGCCTCCCCACATGGGGCCAGCAGCTCCTAGAGAAGCCGAATCATTGGGGCTGCACTGGCCTTGACCAGGGCACCCTGTGATTCATGGTCATTATCTCATTTGAAGCTCAAGGCAGCTGCAGACGGTGAAATTGACTCTTCGTGATGGATGAGGAGGGAGGCTGCACAAGGTCACATAGGCTGTCTGCTGCACGGAGGGCCAAGGACCCAGGCTCTTCCCCCTGAGTGCAGCACATGGTGAAGCTCTCCTCTCCATCACCATGTGGCTGGCTTTGCCCTGTCTGATGGTTCAGAGGATTTTTCAAGGGAGGGAGTTACTGCTGGGCTACAGAAGAGGGGGTCGAGGGGCAGCCAGAGCTACCCTGCCTGTCTGTACTCTTGGCCACTCCCTCTGCCTGCTGGGTAGCTTGCATCAGGCTAAGTCCGGTGAGTTTCTGCACCGGCCTGCACCCCATCCACTCTCTTAGGACCCACATCCACAATCAGGAGGGAAGCAACTGATCCCTCATTTCTGCCCAGAGCACCCTTTTAGCATCCAGCTACCCTCAGACATAACGGATGGCACAGCTAGTGTCTTCCAATTAATTACCATCCAACCACAGAACTCAGTATTTTGTCTGACAGGGTGGTGAGGGCATTCGAGAGGAGGTTGGATATTACAGTGAGGGATCTTCTGCATCAGATACTGGGAGAAGCTCACTGTGGGCTATTAGTGTGTTTCCTGTTAAGCTCCCACGTTGGCTCCAGTCTTAGGATGGGAGGTAACTGTGGCCTGAGGCTGGGAAAGCCACACGGCCCATGCAGCTTTGAACCTGTGACCTGTCTCGTTAGCACAGAGCAGCAGCCGACTGAGCTAATAAGCAGGTTCCAGAGCCACTGATTTTCCATCGAGCACATACGCTGCTTCCTGACTCCTTAACGCGGCAAGCTATTTATACCAGCCGATCCATTCATTCTTAATGAGCCTCGGTTGTGGATTGTAAAATGTTTTATTTTCAGACAGGATTGCTCACTGCCCAGAGCCAGCTGTTGCTCTGCCTTCCTTCCTTCCCTTCTCTGTTCCTGAGAAATTAACAGTTTGGAAGCTCCTTGGAGCGTACACACACGTACGTACACACACACACACACACATCCTCTGTGGACTCTGACCTGTCCGTTTTTGTCACATTGGCTGGCCCTGGTACCTGAGTCCCCACAGCCTTCAGAGTACCTGGGAGGATATGTAGGCACTGGGGCCCCGGCTGGCTGTAGCAGATGAAAGACAAGGCAGAGCAGGAGGGCGTCCATGTTAGGAGGTAGAATGTCACCTGTCCATGGGGGCTGAGACTCCGCCTATGTGATAGGTCACAATCTAGCAGTGACCTGATCTGGCTAGCTACTTAAAATGCACTGTCAAATTTTTTAACTGCAGAGAATTCTCACTTTAAAAAAAAAGAATGGAGTTCTGGCTTCTCTTTTAAAAATCAGAAGGTCTGCCAATGCCGCCCTCTCGGAGGCAACAGCAGCATCCCCTTTTAATGATGGCATGTTCTTGGTTTGCCACAGTCCCCAGCCCTCCCTCTCGTCTCCGGCAGTCTTTCCATATTGCTGTACATGATTACGAAGGAGGAGGCCTGGGGTGCAGCGCTTGCCTTGCACGCACCAGGCCCTGGCTTCCATAGCCAAACCACAAAGGAAAAAGAAAAGTAGAAATTTTTCTGGGGTCCATGTCTCTGTGAAAAGAAAGACAATCAAAGCAGGGCTCTAAGAGGCACTTGTTGGAAGAAAAATGAGCAGGCTTCCCAGGGCTTCTCACGTCAGCCCCCTAGCTCGCTGTAATGGAAGGCAGGGGCCTGACCATGTCACATGTGTGAGTCCCTACACCTAATCCTGACACATGACCCTTGCCCAGAGCAGCTCTGCCTGCTGTAAGCCCAGCAGAGACCGCATAGCCATCTCCCCAGCCTTCAAGACATGGCTTCCTGAGCCAGGCTGTAGCTCTTGGGGCCTGTGGGGCTCCTGGGGGAGAAAACCTTGGTTATGAAATGGTGTTTTCCAATTAGGATGATGGGGGAGGGGCTAAAACAGGGTCTGTTCTCTTCCAGTTTTTCTTATCTTGGAGTTCAAGGACCCCTCCAAGGGTAAGGGCCTTAACAGAGGCATTTCAAACAGGCAGTCGATCGGGGAGGCCTCCCATACAGTAAAGACCAGCCTTCTGTGTGTCAGCCAACACTATCATCCCTAACTTTCTCTCTCCCTCTCTCTCTCCCCTCCCTCCCTCATCATATGTTCATCATTGCCATGTTCCATCTCTGCTAACTTTGCTCCTTGCAGGGACCTTATGGCCCTGGGATGCTGTGGGAAGTAACTGGGATTATTATTTTTATTGTAATGATATCTGACGCTCCCAAACAATACACAAGGACACACAGACCAAGAAGGACCAATTAGAGAGAGGAGGAGGAAGAGCCAGTGTGAACCATCTGAGAAGGCACCATTGGTCCCACAAGGCACCTCTCCAAGTCATTGAACCTGGTCTTCATAGTGGGGGGGGGCACTGCCATTTGGGTCAAGACAATAGGTGAAAGAAAGTCATAGTTTGTCTCAGCTGGGGGTGGAATGGGGGACTTGAACGTCATAGGCTAGGGAAGAGAAACTGCTGGGGATGCTATGGTTCCCAAGGCCACCATGGCCTCACCAGAAGCAACCCCTGGCTGAGCCAGCTGCCCATCGTCTCTGTGGCTGTCTTTCTGCCAGGCCCAGCAGAGGGCTTAGGACCATTCGCTTTTGTCCTGTGCAGGCAGAAAGGACAGAAGTCAGCTGTGGTATCCAGCAGCTCTGGTCATAGCTGCCACGGATTCCGGGTTTGCTCATGGTAGTCTGTGTGGGGCTCTGTGCATCTGGAACTTCATGAGGACAGCCTGGAATGGGGCACTGCCCTTGCTCACTTACAGAAGGGGACGCAAGATACAGAGTCCGAACAGCGTGTGTGGTAGTCTCCGCATGGAAAGAAGGAAATGCCTGCGGCATTCTGGAACTGCGCCTCTGCTGGCTCTCGGGGATAGAGGCCACCACTCTTGTGTGGCCATGGCCATGGTCCTGCTTTAAAAAGGAAAGCCCATGCATATGGCCTCATCCTGCCTTTTGAGCCCTTGGTTATGCTGAGTAGCAGCCTCAAAACGGAGCCTCTGAACAGGGAAGAGTCTCCACTCTGTGCCTCTCCCTTCTCCCAGCAGCCCCCTGCCTGTCCCAACGTCCGTGCTGGCTTAGAAATTGATTTCCCAGAGCAGAAGGCCCTCATTAGCCACACCACAAAGGTTAGGGGCATGGCTGTCGCCTCTAATTTGCCCAAACCCGATGATAGCCTCAGCGGATTAGCCAATTCCAGATGCAAGGTGAGGTCTTGAGGTGCCATGCCCTCATGGAAGCTGTGTCTGACTCAAGTGCAGCCCAGGGGCCAGCTGGGCTGAGCTCTCTGTACACAGTACAATATGACCTTCTGCAGCTACCCATCTGCCTTGCTGGCTAAACCTACAACTTAATTCTACGCATTCTAGGCTGAATGGCCTTTGGGAACGTGGGTAAAGTGAGTGAACCAGGCCTCCCTCCCTGCCTGGTTCCAGTAAAGCCCTGGGGGTAACAGAGCAGCCTCTGCTGTACACAGTTCCTCTCCTAGACTTCCTGTCCATGCCAGAGCAAGGGTGGCATTGCAGAGGTCCCCAGCTGATCCCTCACTTCTCTCAGGGGCCTGGCAGAGAAGAGGACCCACAAGAAAGAGGCAGCTTGTCCTGCCTTGATTGCCCCCAGAGTAATCAGCTACCCCAGGCAAGACAGGTAGCCCATCCTCCTGCCAGAGTCTGAACACAGACACCCTGGGGCTGAGGCTCTTCAAGATGGAGAACTGACAGATTATAGGAACGGAGACCCAAGGGGACTCCCGACACATGGAGACCAGGAAAGGGAGAGAGAGACACGGCACAACAGCAAAGAGACAGACTTAAAAATGTGTGAGAACGCACGTGGTGATACCTACCTGTGATCCCAGATCTTTAACCCACTGAGCCGTCTTAGCAGCCCCAATGAGACTGTTTTCAAAACAATACATCTGAGAAAGAGGCACAAGCTGAAGTCAGGAGGAAACAAAGGCTCATGGCACCTGCCAGCCCAGACAGGCAGGAGAGACATGCTCCTGTTTGGTGCCCGCTAGAAACCAGAGCAGTCATCTGTCCCCCCGAACAGGACAGAGCAGACCCAAACCAGCTCATCTCCTCCCCCGAGGGCCTCAGCCAAAGAGCTTTCTAATCCCTAAAGAGCCCACTGCTCAGCCTGGGCTTTCCCTAGACTCTGTCTGGAAGGCCTGGCATACCCTGGGCCTACTTTTGCATCTGCTTAAATGGCATCCATTTGTAAATCCCTCCTCCTCCGGGAAGCTCTCTCTGACTTCTCTCCCTGAATACTGTCTTTCCCACACTGTCAGGTTCTACCCCATTCTCTCTGGAGGGAGCAGCTCTTACCATCCATTCTCCTCCTATCCAGAGCGCCTCATTCGAGGTCAGGGACCACAGGGTTCCCACACTGGCAACCACATTTCTATTGATCTGTGGATTTGTCTTCATTAGCTGGTGCCTCCTATCTGTCTGTGAGCCTGAAGGAGAGAGAGAATTAAAATCGATGTGAATGAAGAAGCCAGCACTGGGACCCCAACTAGCCCCAGCTTGTCAGAGAGCTCTCTGCTGCCCACTTACCCCTTCCTGCCTGAGGTCATCCTCAGAGCCTCTAGGGGCAGCCTGGAAGGGGTGCCAGGGGAGGAAAGCACCCCAGTACCTCACCTAGTATGCCATGGGGTGCTGTGACTGTCCCTAGCTACACAGTAGGTCCGGTGGATGCATATACCATGACTCCTGTTGCCTGGTCCCAGGAGGGAAGGACAGGTAGGCACTGAGTCTCTTCTGGCTGCCAATGGCCATTCCTGGGAGGACAGGTTTTCCCCCACAAGCCTTGGGCAATCCTCCTTCCTGGCTGGAGCCCTGGGGACAAAGCAGAGGAAGAGCCCACTGTTCCCCTCCCAACCCTCAGGGCCCGCTCATCCCGTGTCCGTGGCAAGCGGCTTCCCACCCTCCACTCCAGTCCCTGTCCAGGCTGAGGCCTGGCACATCCCCTCTGAGTGTCCTTCCCGGGAGACATAGGAGAGGTGCCTGGCTGGCAACACTGAGATGACCCCGGGGCTCTAAGGTCACCTGTCCTGCTGGCCTGGTGAACTACTCCCCGGCTGACCTCGCTGCCATGCACAGCTGTCCCCCTGGGAAAGGTTCTCAGAGAATAGTCAGTAGATGGCTTTATCTAGGGCTGGGGCAGGCTCAGGGAAGGAGATGAAGTCTGGTCACAGACTGGCCTTCCCCTAGGGTAGCTCCTAGCAGGGTGAGGTCAGAGCAGGAAAAGCAGGAAGTGGAGGTAGCCAGGTGGGTGGGCTACATCTTCTGTTTCTGGGGCAGAGGGCTATGGGCAGAAGAAACAGGGTTGAAGGGATCCCTGGGCATTGCATTGAAGTCTGATTTTTAAAAATTATTTTTATGTGCATTGGTGTTTTGCCTGCATGTATATC
Organism: Peromyscus nudipes; assembly: GCA_902168325.1. NCBI lineage: Eukaryota > Metazoa > Chordata > Mammalia > Rodentia > Cricetidae > Peromyscus > Peromyscus nudipes. The sequence continues at coordinate 11,618 of CABHPH010159125.1, read as the reverse complement.
TGTGTAAGGGTGTCAGATCCTCTGGAACTGGAGTTACAGTTGTGAGCTGCCATGTGGGTGCTGGGAATTGAACCCAGGTCCTCTGGAAGAACAGCCAGTGCTCTTAACCACTGAGCCATCTCTCCAGCCCTGATTTTTTAAAATCTTATCAGCTTGTGTAGTATTTGGCCTTTTTTCCCTGCTGGATCGAGTCTTATTGAGTTACTCTGCCTCTCTCTTCTCCTTCCTCCTGTCCATTTCACAGATGAGATGATTGAGGCTCAGAGTGAGGTATTTGCCCAGAGGTATCCAAAGCAGAACCAGAGTTCAAGCCAAGGCAGTGGGTATGTGTGAGACAGCCTCCCCCATGCCAGGGCAAGCAGCAAAAGACCCAGAGGACACAGAAAGGCCCTCGTGGAGAGAGGGATGAACCAGCCATCTGGAGGGGGAGGGTTCCTGAGAGTGCTCATTAGGTGAGACAGGGACATGGACACCATGTACATGCTGGGCAAGATGGGAGAGTGAGGATCCCAGCTCAGCTTCTAAACATCCTCTGAGGGCATGCAGCACTCTCCTCCTCCTATGAAACATGATTGAGGGTCCACACTCCCTCAGGAGTCAGCCTCACCCCTGGGAGGTGGGACTTGGCCCAGAGCATGGAAACTAGCCCCATACTAGGGGACATGAACCCATGATGGATGTCCCTGTTCTCTTTGAATGCTCGTCATTCATCTATGGCTCCACCAAGCACAGATAAGTAAAGAAAACAGCCTGAAGGTGCACATCTGGGAAGTGACAGGGGACGACACAACCCAAGTCTACGGCTCAGCTGGCCCCCCTTCAGCATCCCATGACCCCTGGCTGCTGCCAAAACAGCCCCCCACACACACTTATCCTTGAATTATGGGTGGCAGGGCCAACTGCATCTTTGCTGTGCCAGCCTGGTGGCCAGGGAGGACTCACTGGGGGTGCCTGTGCCCTCCCCAAGGCCCGATTATCATTCCTTTACGTTAAAAATATTTTTTGTTGTTTTTAGTATGCAAAATTTTCCACCATCTGCTGCTTCTTGGCAGGATGTTGGAAATATCTCCCCACTTCCCTAACTCCCATAGCTTCTGGAGACTTTGGGCTCCTTGGAGCAGAACAGCCACTGCTCCCGAAGGTCTTCCAGGCTCACAGCCTGCCACCATCTTTGCAGGTAGATGTGGTGTGGCCCAGGATGGGGCATGGTTTCCCAGCTTTTCAGAGAGCCACATCAGCAGCTTGTCTGCTGCTGGGCTGACCTCACACCCAGGTAGCTGCTGGGTCAGTCTCTTGGTTTTTGCCATGAATCTTGAAGAGGTGCCTGGGATCATGGAGAGAGGTAATAGCTAAGCAGAGCCTGGAAACAGGTCCCCAAGCCCCCATCCCTGTCCCCTGAGCCATCCCAGCTAGGTGTCTTGACAGGACAGCAGCTGCCACATGTGTCCTGTGAGACATTCAAGGGAGAGTTTCCAAAAAGGAAGAGTTCCCCCCCACACACCCCGCCTCATGTACCAAAACTCAAGAGTTTCCATGGTGACAGTCAAATTGCAAATCCGTCCAAGAATGAGCTAGAGGGGAAAAAAAAAAAAACTGCCCATCCCCAGAGAAACAGGCCTGGCTGGCTCTAAGCTGCCCATCCGCTGCTGAGGATGAGGGCCCAGCGTGATGGGAAAATCTCAGGGATGCCAGAGCCTCCAGCAAGTGGACCAGGAAGTCAGATGGCCGTGAAGGAAACCTAGATGGGAGGCTCCCCCTCCTACCTCGTGGTGGAGCCCTCTGAGTGCGGGTGAGGATACCTCCCATGGGCTCTCAGACCAGTGAGTATCTCCCAGGGTTTTCCTACCTCGGTTAGAAAGCCAAAGCATGGCGGAATACAAGCACTTGTCCCCGGACCTGTCCCACATCTGGCCCTTAGCCACTCCTAGCATCTTGAAGAGGATGCAGAGCAGAGGCAAAAGATTTAAGAGCCTGAAACCTCATTTAGATGCTGGAGGATTTACAGTCCCAGTCCCAGAGGGAAGGCAGCATTGGTACCCAGGTGGCAAATTACCCAAGGTTTGGGTTTTATGGGAACAGGAAAGAGAAAAGCCTGCTTCCTTGACCACTGGAAGAAGCCACGGCTACTTGGGCAACATATTCTTCTGAGTCTCTTTCCCTAGTGGCCAGCCATTGGGCAACCCTGCCTTCTTTAGCTTTCTGAGAGCAGATTGGAGATGAGATTTGAGTCTTCAGACCTGATGGCTACAGCTTAGACCCAGCTTAAAACCCCCAGGCACGGGGCTGGGCACATGACTCAGTCAGCAAAGTGTGTTGCACGAGCCTGAGGAACCTGGGTTCTGCTGCCCGGCACCCATGTGAAAAGCTGACACAGCAGTGCACACCTGAAAGCCTAGCACTGGGCAGGCAGAGGCGGGCAGGTCCCGGGGCTCGCTGGCCAGTGAGTCTCACAAAAAGAGGTAGAGGGTGATAGAGGAAGACATCCAATGCCAACCTCGGACTTCTGTGTGTGCAAGCGCGCATTTGATACCAAAGCCTGGCCCAGCTTCAAACCCCAGGTACAAAGAGGCCAGGCAAGGGAACAGAAAGAAATGAGTCTCTGGGACAGCTGGATGGTCCCTGCCCTATGATCCCATGGTGAGATCAATTGTCCCTGGAGGCTGTTCCCCCTTTTCGATGGTTGCATCCTTTGGGGTTCACAGGAGATGAAGAATGAGTCAAATGAGAGTAATGGGGGGACCTTCCAGAATTTGTCTTATTTCTGTGACTTCTTTTAACCCTTGTACAGCACAGGTACCCTTGGGGACCAGGTGATAGGTACCTCCCCCCACCTCCAGGGCTGTGCTGCTTTGGACAAGACATACAACTCTCCATAAATCCTATCTAGCAACTTGAGTCTGCTCCCAAGCCCATTCTTTGAACATGTACAGTAGACCACAGAATGCAAGGGATGCCTCCATAACCAACTCCTGGAACATCCAACCCCATCGTCCCTGCTGGGCCCCTTGGCATCTGAGAGCCCTGTTCCCAGCCCAGCCCCTAATTACTGTCCCCAGCTCAGCCACAGGAAGATGGAATTTTTCCAGATCAGGAAGTGTTGATAGATCATGCATAAATGTCTCTGCCAGAGAGGTGGAGAGACCACTGTGGAGGTTAGTCACCAGCCCTCATAGGTACTGCTCCACCCCCATTAGCATTAGCTAGCTCCCATCCTGTGTTCCTTTATTGCCCCAAAGGGGGGGTGCACCGGGAGCTACTTGCTCCCGGTGTCTTAACAGCAGCCCCACTTCCTGCCCACTGCCTCCCACCTCCTGTGTCTGGGGCCCTGTGGGGTTAGTGTTTAGTCAGCCCAGCAATGAGTCAAAACCACGTGTTCGTAGCACAGACGCCGGTGGGGTCTGGTCTCGGTGGATTCATGTTCAGTTCAGACCCGAAAAGGAACTGCAAAGTCAGCCGGGTTCTTACGTATAATTCTCATGAACCCACCCCCATCCCTCTTCATCCCCACCTCCTCTTGGGTCTGTCTGAAACGGGCAAACCGGAAGTCTTGCCAGTGGCATATGAGAGAGAGAACCAGAGCAGAAAAGGGTAAGAGGCTGGAGCAGAGGAAGAAAGGCCAGGGACAGTCACATATTCATCACTCAGGAATCCACACAAGCCTCCTCTTGGTAGACAGGGGTGTGGACGGGATGGTGGGAGTCTTTCAACAGATCTGTGTGACTGGGACACCCTGACTGAGCAGAGAGTTTACAGACGCATCCACAGGAGGAGACACTTACGGTCATCCTTGTGGAATGAGGAAGGGTCTTGGATGGAGGAAGTTAAGTCTAGTGATGATGGTGAGGAGGCGATAGATTCAACATCTACTGAAGAGGGCTGGCGAGTGCCCAGTTGGTGGGTGCTTGCCTGGCATGCACAAAGACCTGGGTATGGGCCCCAGCATCATAAAACTAGGCATGGTGAGGGCTGGAGAGATGGCTCAGTGTTAAGCCTGCATACTGCTCTTGTAGAGGACCCAAGTTCAGTTCCATACCCATATCAGGTGGCTCACAACCTCCTATAACTCCAGCTTCAGGGGGATCCAATGCCTCTGGCCTTCATGGACACCTGCACTCATGTGCATATACCTGCATTGACATGCATACGCACGCACGTGTACACACACACACTCTTAAAAAAAAACTTTAGCCGGGCGGTGGTGGCGCACGCCTTTAATCCCAGCACTCGGGAGGCAGAGCCAGGCGGATCTCTGTGAGTTCGAGGCCAGCCTGGGCTACCAAGTGAGTTCCAGGAAAGGCGCAAAGCTACACGGAGAAACCCTGTCTCGAAAAACAAAACACACACACACACAAAAAAAAAAAAAAAAAAACAACTTTAAGCAAACAGAAACCTAAGCATGATGGTATGTACCCAAATTCCCAGCATGTAAGTAGTAGAGGCAGGTGGTCAGAAATTCAAAATCATCCTTGGCTACATAGCAATTCAAGGCCATCCTGCCTCAACTACTTACATGCTGGGAATTTCATTTTGGTGGTAACCCTGACAGGACAGGTAAAGCAAGGTGAGCACTAAGTCACCATCAGACCTTCCTCAAGCACCTACTGTGTGCTGGCTACTGCTAACCTCTGAAGGCTAAAATGTTTAGCCAGCTCCAACTTTGGCTACTTGTTTCTGTGACCTGAGACCCTCAGCCAGAAAATGGAATATGCTAAGACACAGAGACTTTCTAGAAGGCTCTGGATCCAGGTGGAAGGCCCCTTCCCTCCACTTATTCCCACAGAGAAGTTTCCTAACTGACCAGCACTTCTGTGGATGCCTCATTGCCATCTCAGAAGAGAGAACGCAGCCCCCAGAAAGGGCTTGGCGGGTCAGCTGGAGCCTGGTAGCCGCCTGGACAGGGAGCGGTTGTGGTCAGCTTCCAGCAGAGGGGACCTTAGGCTCCTGAGCCTGGAGGAGGATGCCTCACTTGCTGATAGCCTAGTGAAGTGCTTTGGGAAGCCCTCGACCCCCTACCCCACCCCACCCCAGCCCTTGGCATTTCAGAGGAAAGCACAGAGCTCTGCACCTCCTGCCTGGTGACCCATCCCTGAGTCAGTCACCTGTAAAAGAGAGCTGTTTACCTTTGGTCCTACACCTACTTATTATCACTTAGTTACATGCTATGTAAATTAACAAAGGGAGTCAGAAAAGGAGCCAGAACTGTTTCATTAAAAGCAAGATTTTGTGAAACTTGAAGAAGCAACTTGCCTTTTTTTAAAAAAAAAAATCTATTGAATTAGGCGTGGGCAAGACAACTGTAAAAAGCAGAAGTAAGATATGGAAAAATCTAGGAAGATCCTGCTGTCAGGTCTTATTTGCCATGGTCTTTAAGCTCCGGTGACCAGAACAGGACCCAGAGCTACAGGCCATGGGACGGGTTGGGCCACATGGGCCAGTTCTCAAAAGCACCCAGGCCTGCCTCAGAAGGCTGGCACACGGATGTACATCCCTGCTTAAAATTAAAATAGAACGTTTGAAGGATGAATATATCCTGTATTATGACACCCACGGTCGATGAACCAGCCAAATATGGTGTCGGGTGCAGAAACGAGGGGGTTCAGCTCCCTCTGAGCCCTTGCTCTTTGTGGTTCATGACACCCCACTGTGCTCCTGATGAGAATTAAGTGGTTAGGAGCCACAGCCAGCCTTCCAGAGTCAGGAGCCCATCTTCTGACTGCCATGGGCACATGCCTCAGTCTCCTGCCTGTGTGATGGGGTGGGGCTATTCCCAGCCGTTCTGAAACTTTCGTGAGTTCATGTATGTGAAAGCCTGTGATAAGTTTCTCGTCCTTGAAGCCATGGCCTTGGTGTTTAGTGTGGCCAGGCAGAGGCCTCAGAGTCCCCGTGTCTACACCAAAGCTGGTCACCCACTCCTACCAAGCAAAACAGCTTCAGTCCACAGGTAGGCCATGATGCACTAGAGATGGCTGGCTAAGGGACGAGCCTTCCCTAATGGTGCCAGGCATGTGGGTTCCATGTCTGCCTCCTCACACCAGGTCTCACCCCCCGCAGCTGGTGGAAAGGAGCTCCTGTTCCCCATACCCTTCTATCTCATGTCCCAAACGAAAGGGTTAACTGAAATTCTAGGCTACTCTGTGGTGGCAGGTGGCCAGAGGGAGGCCTTCCCTGGCCCACTGTCCAAGCAGGAGAAAATCATTGCGACCTCCTCTGCTCTTGTCTGTTCCAGTGGTTTCCAGTGACAGTGACTCAGACTTCAGCTCCTCCAGCCTGGAGGACAGACCCATGCCCACTGTGGTCAAGGGCACAAAAGGTGACGAGCCTAGAGGAGACTCGGGTAAGTGTGCAAAGTCAGCTGTTTGCTGCCAGAGGTGCCGAGCGGCTCTTTGGTTTCTTTGGTGGCAGCTTCTCTACTGGCATCTGAAAAGGATGCCCTGGGTCCCCAGGAAGGAGGGAGCCTGGAGGCTCATCTGTGTGTGTGTGTGAGGGATAGGGAAGACGCGCAGAGCTGACAAGAGGCAGGGTCACTCCTCAGAAACACCCTGGTCAGCATCGCTCTCTACCTCTCAAGCAGCAAAGGGCGACAGAAGTTAGGTACAGTTCCCTGGACCATCCTTCGGCCGTACGACTACAGGGATGTCCCCAGCATGTGCCATCACCTCCTGACTGGCACTGCCTTCTCTTCAACACAAATGAGGTGGAGCAGGCCAGCTCCAAAGTCCCCTCTCACGCTGAGCCCATTTTGTGACTCCTGACATGGGTTAGTCTCGGCAGTGAGGTAGGAGCAGAGAGGGAAGGGAAGATGGAAGGCTTTCATCTCTTTAGGCACAAGAAAGGCCTTCAGAGAACAGCACCAGCTTCCTCTAGGGTCTGAACTAGGAAGTTTCAGGGAGGCTTGATTTTGGTGTGTAAAGAGTGGGCCTTACCGTATCTGCCCCAAGCCAGGCACACCTTTAATCCCAGCACTGAGGAGGCAGAGGCAGGTGGATCTGTGAATTCGAGGTCAGCCTGGTCTACAGAGTGAGTTCCAGGACTAGCCAGGGCGATACAGAGAAACCCTGTCTCAAAAAAACAACAGGAACAATATCTGCCCAAAACTGGAATAAGATGTCTTGATATAATAATACATCAATGATATAATAAACTGTCCTGTAGCTAAGACTATGACCCCAGGCCAAAGATGACATGGCAGGAATCCTTGTTGGGAATGAAAATTTGAGCTAAGTCAGAAGTGGCAAATGTCTGGCACACACACTACCACCTCTCTGTCCAGAGCCATGACAGACATTACTAGTTGATCATGGTGCTCTTTCCCTCAGAGCCCTGATGTGCCTTCAGAGTCTTAATAGTTTCCCAAGTGCTCAGTATCGGGTGATGAGGCAAGAGGTGAAAACTAGTCCTGGACTTGGCACCAGCAGCCCCAAGAGGCTCCACTAGGAGACTGTTGTACAAATTGCCTGCCATCCTTGGTTTCAGGACAGGCGTCTCCCTCCCTCCTTCTACCTGCTGGCTCCTGGCTCCTCCCTCCACACCAGCTGTCAGCTGGGTAGGACCATCTTGAATAATTGGGTCATTTTCATACATATCTCATCCTCCCCCACTGTTAGTGTTTTCTTTTATTGTTCTTATTTATTTATTTATTGGCTTAGAGGCCACAGCGCATGTGTGAAAGCCATAGGACAACTTAAGGGAGTCAGTTCTCTCCTTCCCCCATGTGGGTCTGGGGATCAAACCCAGTGTGCCACGCTTGTGGACAAGCGCCTTTCACCCACTGAGCCATTTCTCCAGCCCCTTTCACAGAAGCTGCAGTGCATCACCCTATTTCCCATCTCCCTCCGGGTCACTCCCTCCCCATTCCAGTTTCCATGCTCACACACAAAACCACAAATGCACGCATATACGCCCTGAGAGTCTTTAGTAGTGAAGGTAGCAAGTGCTGTCTTAATACCACCTTCTCCCTCTCACTGCCTTCCCAGACACACACAGTCCCTTCCCCACCCCTCACTCTGTGAAGGTAGGAAAAGCTCCTAATTGCCCATTCTCATATCAGTAATGCGTTACTTAGGGAAAGAACCCCTTCTGCTGATCTAGTGTATCTTAGGTCAATCAGCAGAGGGTAGAGGTCTGGCTAGAACAGGCAGGCATGTGGGTGGACACTGCTGGGCAGACAGTCCATAGTTACCACCCACAAGTCCAGATAAAATTGAGCTGGCTCTTTGCTAGCAAGCTCAATGACATCTCCATTCCCATCCACATACGTCTCTTGCAGGTAGCAGCATCGACTCCCCCAGGATGGGGCCTGCCTGCCCACCCAGCCATCTCTCGGGCAGCCAGAGCAGCCTGGCCAGTGAGACTGGGGTAGGTGCCACAGACCCACAGGGAGGCACCCCACCTCGGCCTGAGCCCAGGGTGCCCGGTGAGTACTGCCTTGTCTCTGCTTGTCCAGCAGCCTCTCCGTCCCCTCCTCCCTCCCTAGTGGCCGATGACATTTTCAATTCTTCATGTTTACTGAGCTCTGTGCCCGGCAGTGGGAACAAAGGTCAGCAGACCCAGCCCTGACCAGTGGGACTCAGAATGGTGCCACCGTCTTCTGCTCCCGTCCCTTGTCAGTCTTTCCTTGCCCCTAACAGCCGCGGGCAGTCCTCACTGAGCCTGGCCTGGGAACAGTGGAGTGGTGCCTGTCTTTATCCTCCAGAGCCCACCACCTCCAAGGCTGGCTTTCTGGGAGCCTTGATGTACACATGTGATGTACGCATGTCATAGGTGTAGAAAACAATGCTCTCCCCCTGCCTTGTGCTTACTGGTCCAGCATGGGAGCATCATGATGTGGGGTACTTCTCATTCTCAACCAGAGAAAGCACAGACTCCTTTTAGGCTGGGCAACCCTGGCCAACAGCCCACAGGCACATATATGAAACAGCATCTGATGTGTCCCTCGGGGTCTCCCTCAAGTAGCCTGTACACCCCCCCCACTAACCATCCCGTTCCCTGTCCCCTCTCTACAGCCTCCTGCAGCCCTCTGTAGGATGCATTCTAGTCCCAGCCCCAACACTGTGAGTCTGGGCACACCAGCAGGGAACCTAGGTGGTGCTAGAGGCCGAAAACAGTCAGACATAGGCCAAGAGGTCACTGCCTTCAAGTTGAAGGTATACAGATAACAAGCTTGTAGGCACACAGCACGGTGGACAGGGCACGCTCACCCTGGACCAGGAATGCCCTGTCCTCACACATCTGTTTCCTCCCAAAGCTGGGTTGTCACTGGGGAGGAAGCCAACCACCACCACTCACTATTCAGTGGTCTTTCTCTCTCTCTGCCAAAGGCAAAAGACAGACGTGGACAACTCCTCGCTGCTGATGTGGCCACCTGGCTCCCTAGACTGAGGCAGACCCTCCAGCGGAAGATTCGGAGAGAGAATACAGAGCCAGGCTTCCTGCCTCCTTTCTGAAAGTCCTTGAGGCCTCCTCACCAGCACCCTGATGACCTTGACCGCCAACTCAACAAACCAGTGTTTGGGGACGAGTGTGCTTGCCCCCACCTAGTGCCTTGCTGCCCCCTTATCTACCACCTCACTCAGCCCCCCACCTCTATTTATTGCCCTACCCACCCACCCCAGTCATCCCCAGGTTTTGATTTGCTTGGGTCTTGGGTTGGGCTGGAAGGGCCTTCCTATATGCACTGAAATTTCATCGGAACCACACAGGGCTTTCTTTGTACTAATGCTGAGAAGAAATCTAACCCTGAGTGTGACCCTGCAAAGCTGAGTGACCCCCTCAGTGTGAGCCTGGAGCTGTGTGTGCCCTATCTGCCCGAGGCTAGCCCAGGAGCTGGGTTTAACCCAACTTTGAGGTTTCCCTGAAGTCCCTATTGGCCTCCAGGTTTTTTGCTCAGCCCAGGCACACAGCTCCCCTAAGACATTAAAACACTTTTTGCTTTTCATTGGAAAACAAGGCGCCCAGCCTGCCTTGTGCTCACTGGCCTAGCCTGGGAGTTTAGCATTCTCAAACCAAAGAAGGCATGAAAAATATTCAAAATACAAATGCTTCTAGAAACCCCTTCCCTGGGTCGTGTGGGGGTGGGGTGGGGTATGTGTCTATGTCCTTCCTTCTCTCTCAGTTCAGCTCCACCCCTCCCCACCACCAGCCCTTCATCCTTGGAGGGTTTTCTCTCCAAGGCCTTCACTGTGAGCCTTTTGCCCTTGCTGCTGGCAGAAGACAAAGAAACTCACAGTTTCCCTGTGACATGTCATGCTTCAGCATTAAAATAATCAACATGAGAATTTTCATGGAGTCACTCTTGATCCAAAGACCACAATCGCCACATTCCAACCTGTATCGGGGATGGCAGTGGATGGATTAAAATAAACTTTTAAAATGTACTGCTGATTCACTGAAACCCTTCCTAAAGCCTGAGTCAGAGGAACCGGTTAGATCAGGTCTCAGTGCAACTCCTAACACTAAAGCAAGCCCATCTGTGCAAAAAACGAATTAAAATGGGTTCAAGAGACCTGTACAGAAATGTTTTCTAAATAGACACTGACTTCAGGCTACGTGTGACAGACTGGACACATGCATCATTCTTTCTGTCCCACTCAACACAACCTAAAGGAGTGAAAATGGATTAAAAACCACAAAGACAAAAGGATCGGAGGGGGTGAGAGACGTTTGAAAAGGCGAGACAGTAAGATGCAGTCATCCTCAGCCTCCCTAACTCCCAAGATTCAGGTTGGAGGAACCGCAAACCCGCCCACTTGCTCTGCATCTTCCCTAGAAAACTCAGAACCTGGAGAGACCTGGAAGTTCCGCAAGGGTCTCAAAAGCACTGGGTTTTTAAGGGATTGGCCACAGGGGCTGGGGTTGTAATTCAGTGGTATCGAGCTTGCCTAGAATGTAGGAGCCCCAGCGCTCAATCCCCAACACTGCCAAAAAGAATGAACAGTGAGCCCTGACCTCTGACCTCATTCCCTTCATCCTCTTCCCCATACCTACCCCATGGGCTCTTGGCCCACACGGCCTGGTGACTGCCCTTCCCTGACCCTGATAACAGGTTTACTGCTGGCCAGAGCAGAACTAGAAATGCAGCCAAAGGCTGACTAAGGTCCCTTGCTGAAATCTAGAATGGTCAGTAAAAAAATCAGCCATTTGCCTGATGACAACCAGGCCTATTTCCTCCCCTCCCCTCCCCTCCCCCAAAGCAAGATGCTTGGAACTGATGATGGACCCTGGCATTAGGGAGTCCCCAAGCATCAAGTCTCCGCTCATTCTCTGCTGGGGAAGACCACAGTCTGTAAGCCCCATCCATGTGTAGAGAGCAGCCTGCTTGCCTTGTTCTTCACATGCTGGGAACAGGCAAAGGCACCCAGAGCACAGAGGAGCTAAAAAATAAATAAAAAAATAAAATAAAATAAAACCTAGAGCATCCAGTGTGCAGGAGGAAGAACTTAGGTCCTCTGAAGATAGTACCACATGAAACAAGAAAATGCAGGAGTGAGGGCCCAGGTTTCATCCCTAGTGATACCAAAAATTAAAAATTAATGACAATAACAATGCTACTTTTTAGAAAAGAAGTTAATGTTCTTCAAAATTAAAACTCTAAGACCACAGGAGCTAGGGAGCTGGTTCAG
>CABHPH010159124.1:28900-58687 GCA_902168325.1 Peromyscus nudipes | reverse complement strand
ACCTTTAGATGTATAATAATTGTGACCCAAATTTATAATCATGTTCCTGTAGTTGTTACTTTGTAGCTAAAAAGAAACAAACTATCCAAGTATTTATTTATTTATTCTATTTATTTAAATAGAAAAGGGGAAATGTGGTGATATTTTCTTTTGTATTAAAATGTTATATTTTAATAAATAAAGTTGCCTAGGGGTCAGAGCTATTAACAAGCCATAGCCAGAGTCTGGCGAACAAGTAGTGATGCGGCAGTTAGGCAGTTGGGCTTACAACCAATGAGAAGGCAGAACAGAATTCTATAAAAGGACAAACCCCCTTTTGAGCAGAGAGTCGTTGCTTCAGGGAGTGACTAGCTAACTGAAAGCAGTTAAGGCTCTTAGCTCTGACCTCTTCGGCTTTTCTCTTTACTTGGATAGTTTGTTTCTTTTTAGCTACAAAGTAACAACTACATGTTCCCTTTAAGAAAATCAACTTAATATTTAACCAACCAATAAAGCACCTATGTGCATTAGACACTCTGTTCACATTAGGCTTTGAAGAAGGAGATGAGTTGGCTGCTTTCTACATAAGCCTGGAGAAAAAATATATAAATAAGAAAATACGAGATAAGAAGTGCTCTGTTAAAAGTTAAGAGGGTGAATGCATGAGGCCAGAGAAAGGGGTTCATTCACTTAGACTGTGTATTTAGCATATTCTTCTCTGAAAACACTAAGATTAAGGTCTTATTTCTGTTGCTGACAAATGCTCTGACCAAGAAACAACTCAGAGGAGATTGAAGCATGACATCCCATAATCAAGAGCAGAGGAAACTGCATGCACCATTGCTTGCTTGCTTCTGCACAGCTACCTTCCTCTTCTCATACTGCTCAGGACCCTCTGCTTAAGGAATGGTACTGCCCACAATGGGCTTGATCTTCCTACAGTGACCAGCAATCAAGATAACCCTTCAAAAATATCGATAGGCCAACTTGATATAGATAATTCTTCATTAAGACACCCGTCCCAGGTGATTTTAAGTTGTGTCAAGTTTATAGACAAAACTAATGGGGGCACAGACCAAAATGAGGGAAAATAGCTAACATGTGAAGATAGGGGCAGTTTTGGATTCAACAGATGATCAGGAAGGACCTGTCAATGGAGATTTGAATAGATGCAGAGGTTTGAAAGAAAATGGCTTCCATAGGACCATAGGGAGTGTCACTATGAGGAATTGTGGCCTTGTTGGAGGAAGTGGTCACTGGGGACTGGCTTTGAGTTCTCAGATTCTCAAGCCACACCTAGTGTGGCATTCACTTCCTACTGCCTGCCTATCTGGCTGTAGAACACTCAAGTCCTTCTCCAGCACCCTGTCTGCCTGCACACTGCCATGCTTCCCTCCATGACAATAATGGACTAAACCTCTGAACTGTAAGCCAGCCTCAATTAAATGTTTCCTTTGTAAGAGTTGCTGTGGTCATGATGTCTCTTCATAGCAATAAAACTCTAAGACACAAGCTGAAATGGGTCAGCCAAACAAAGAATAGTGGGAAGAAACTTAGATTATTCAAGGGTTAAAAAGCTGAGATCCTGAGAGAAATCTTACATGTGTACCTCAGGAAAGAAAGAAGGGAAGACTCCAGAGATGGACAAATGCTCTTCAAGAAGGTCTTGGTAGAGCACATTGAAGAATATTCAGATTCTAAGGGGAGAGTCACAACTTGGTTTATGTTTATTTCATCTCCCTTGAATTTTGACCTCCTTTTTATGAACTTTCCTAGTAACATTGGAATATGCTCTAATCTCATCGCTAATTCATTGTCTTACCACTTTTTTCAATTAACTTTTGTAGGCCTCTGTGTGTGTGTGTGCGTGTGTGTGTGTGTGTGTGTGTGTGTGTGTGTGTGTGTTATTATGTGTACTTCCTTTTGTTTGGTCCCTTGTTTCAGGCACCCTTAGCTACTTGTCAGTTAGCCTGTGTCCCTCCCTCTTTACTTTAATTGCCTATGAGATCCTAAGGAGCATTTTCAAGCTCCTCTGCTCCATGGCTTTTAGTAACCTTGGGCACAGTCCTTCTGAAAATACTTTGCTTTCTGTTCCTGTGACACTATATTCCACTGGTTGCCTTGGGTTTTTTTTTTTTTTAGCTGTTTCTTTTCTAATTTGTATATGTTGGCAACTTCCTTTTCTTGAAATTAAATGCTTACATTCCTTTAGGGCCAACTCTGGAGCCTCCCCTAACATCATCATTTTCTTCATATGTACACTCACATGTGCGCACCCACACACAAGTCTGTTACCAAAACCTATGACAAAGACTCATAAGCTGCACCTTTCTCCCAAACTCCATTCAGAGCTCCATATCCCTAGAGCAGACAGGCTATTTAAAATGATTTATAAAGATGATTAATACTAGCTGGGAGCTTTTTCCCAAGAGGATTCGCATCCAGTCTTCCCCACGTCACTGAATGTCTTCTTCATCTACCTAACTGAACACTCCATAAATCAGAGCACAGTCTACTCCTCTCCAACTGGAGTGTATTCTGGAATCTACTCCTTTGTTGCCATCCTCACTGTGACCATGCTAGCTTAGCTTTTTCTCATTGAAAGTATTTGCCAGGTCTCTAACTGGTTTTCTTCTCACTTCTGTTTTTCTTTGTAAGGTAGAGTCCTCTTTGGAAGCTGCAAATCACCATCCAAATGGTAATTATATGTGACTTCCAATGTGATTTTTCATATGTACATATTTAGCATGTAAATTTTTTTCTTTCATATATATTTAGAAGTATGAGTGTTAAAATCTTTTAGTTCATTTTCTCGTACATTTTTATATATTGTATAGAGTTTATTGGGAATTCAAAATTAAGTGTATCTTGTTTTCTCATACTTTGATTGACTTGGGATTTTAGAATAAATATTAGAAATTGGTGTCAGTGAATTATTGAACTGAGTTAGTCATACAATCACATTTTATGAACTTGGGTGGAAATTTTGGACATATAGTCTGCCAGACTATTTAAAAAATGAGAAAACCCTAATTGACTTCACCAAAGAAAGATGATTTATTAATAACAGAATTGTGATGAGAATCAAGCATTCTGGCCTTTAGCTCAATGTTTGTTCTGAGACATTTTTATAAGGCAGCATAATAACTAGTGATCTAGTGTTAATATGAAGTCTTCCGAATGAAGACTCACCAAATTCAGTGTGTTATTTGTTGATTAAATACAGTTTTCTGGTACAACCAGTAAGTCAGATACACTCCTGGGTTTGTAGGCTCATCATCATAAATTCATAAGTAGATACTTAAATTTGCATAGTTTTAAATATAGAGCTATAGACATCATAACTATATGCATGTGCTGGAAGGGCATTCACACCTCTTGATTTACCCATTCCTGAATCAGAGGTGAAACTTAGGCTTATAGAGACTCACTGGTCCACACCACTGAACTGTCTGAACCACACTGTCTTCGGGTCCTTAATGGTCCAAGCCTGGAAATCACTGTGGTAATCCTTGTACAAATGAAAAACTTCCTTGCTATTCTTTCTCCTGTCTTAATTTCTGATTTAGAACCATGTTTCTTTCTATAGCGTCATCTTCCAAAATTGTTGCTATAGAGAATCCCAATCACCTGAAAGCTACCTTATATGGTTTCTTCTACTGGACAAAGATTGGGTGTATTTTATTAAATTCATATTTTGGTTAATTATTGAATGAACAAGTAATGCAAACTATGACTGAAAACCTCAGGCATCTCCATGGACTTGGCATGGCAGCTTTCATGCACTTGGCCTGACTGTTTTCATGGACATGGCATGGCAGTTTCCATAGACTTAGCATTGACAGTTTTTTCTACATTGACTATTATGACTCTTTGTTTGATTATTAACACTTTAGCAGTCCACAGAGCTTTGAAAATTATTTTATGCTCAATAAATATTAAATGCAGATAACATAATTTATATAAAAAAGTATAAAAGTCACTATAGTGATCTTTTTTTCCAAAACACCATTACAGGTAGTTTGCTTTTCCAGCATGTTTTGTGCATGTCTGAGTTTGCTAAAATGAGCATGCATTACTTTTATGACAGGAGAGATTCTACATTGTGAAGTGTCCCTTGAATCAGATTTCAATACCCAGGTCAGTCTGTGCTAAACAGGCTGGAAGAACTCAGGTTATTGCTGTGAGTTATTCTTACCTGGGGATCGCAAACATAGATGTTATTTTCATGATAATAACTACAATAAAGAAGATTTAATTGTTAAATTATTGACCCCCCAAATTGAAATCTCTATTTGTCCATACAAGGACTTTGAGTCCTAAAACATACTCTAGAAATTATTTTATAAGTTCCCAATAATCAATTAACATTTAATAGCACAGTGGAGAGTAATGATGTGAAGAAGATTACAACCAGAATCATTTCATGCGAATTCATGAAAACAAGCACATTTCAAAGGATTGTTCTACTGTGTCTCAGAATTGCATCCAACTGCAAAGGCATTTGGAAAATTATTTATATGTGTAAAATAATATTGATTAAAGAAATAATTCTAGTTGGAGGAAAAATTGTCACATTGGCATTAGATATTAGATAGTCATACAGGATTATAATTATATAATTATCACTTGATAGAAAAATGAAATTAAACTAAGGCTAGGTCAGCATTTAAAATGTGGCTAAGCACAATAAAAGAATGTCATTAATGGAATATGTAATGGAATTGATTAGTAAAAAACAAAGCTCTTATATGCCATTTGAACCATTTATCATCCGGCTTTCTTTACTGAGCTCTAATCTGTGCAGAACACAAGAAGAAAGAAATGTTTTCTCCACTTGTGATGCTCATTGCTTGTAAATGACAAGCATCTGTTACATTTTAGAGTCTTGTCCCCTCTAGAAGGCCAGCACCTAGTTTCTGGTGATGTCTCACACATCTCAGTGTCTCAGTGTGTACAAGGAGTATGTTTAGTCAGCCCAAACACCCATGGTGGATTAGGTTAATGTGTGTCATAGAACCACAAATAACATTCATTGTTGTTTGCTTGTTTGTTTCAACACAAAAGAAAGATTATGTGCGGTGGGGTGCAGTGCCTAGCTAGAGGATTTACAAGTAAGTGTTTTAGAGCTAAACAGTATTTAGAATCTGTGACAGAGTCCTTTATGTGACAGTCTTAGTCTACAGTATAATCACAAGTTGCCCAATGAAGCACTGATACAGGCTTTCCTTCCACTGTATCCCAAGCAGGTTTAGGGCATACCTAATCTTAGAGTAAGTTACCTCTGGGAAGGCCGTGCAGAAGAGGTTATCAGACTGCAAACAGTGCTTGCTTCCAAGGCATGCAAAAATGTGCAACTTCATGCCATTTCTACACTTCTGCAAGGGGAGCTGCACTGCTCTTGACCTGTTGACCTTTACATGAGGGGGTCTTGAAGGCACACCCAACCTAGCAGAAAACTGCCAGGATTACACAAGCTACAGATGCAAATAGGGGTTGTACTGGTTTCTAACTTCCTATATGATACTCTCTCCCTGTTGTGAAATTTTGAAGAAATATCTAGAACTGTTCATAAGACATTTATCACTTTAGTTGTACTTCCTAGCTGAACAAAACGTTAAAAACAGAAAATTTAGGAGCTAGTATATAAATTAATGTGTATTAGTTACCTGTGGGTTTCTAATAATAGTAAAAAATATCCAAAGAAACAAAAAATATGAGGATAATCTAGTGTGACAATCAAATGTGTTCTGCCTTGATACTTTAATTTTGTTACTGGCCATGTGAACTTAAGTAAGCCATTTCACTGTCTACACTACAGGTCATTCATATTTATAGTATAAAAAGAAAAATGCATTAGAGAAATTCACTGTTTCTCTAATAAGTCCAGGGACATGAGGCCAGATAAATAATTCCTTCTGTTATTTTCTACTAATTCTTGGTCCTTAGAAAAGCAGCAGGAAAGGTGTGAGGCTTGCCTCTGTTCTCAGCACTCAGAGGGACAGGAGGAAGATGGCTGTGTATTTGAGGCCAATGAGGCCAGGGCCACACAGCCAGCCCCATTCCCAAAGCCAACATAAGGAAAGAAGGGAGGGAGGAAGGAAGGGAGGGAGGGGTTGAGGGAGAGAGGGAGGGAAGGAAGGAAGGAGACAGAGAGAGGGAGGGAGGAAGGGGGCAGGGAGTAGAGGAGAGGAAAGAAAGGCAGCAAGGACAAAAGGGGAGTCAGTTAATGTGGAATCATAGATCATCATAATTTAAATAAACTGTTCCTAGTGCAATACTTTACCTTTAAAACAACTAGGAAAACAGAGACCCTGCAATGTGACTTTAGTGGTCAAGGAGTCCAGTCCAGGGTGCATTCTTTCCTCCAGTTTCCCTGCTTCTATGCTGAGGTGTTCCCAGTCCCCACATACAGAGCTTCATTTGCATCATGAAGTTTGCTTTGTCTCTACCCTAGCTCACTGAGCTCCATTTATTCTCTTTTCTTCACGTTTTTGATAGTTGACTACTTATTAAAAACTCAAAAGCCACAAGGGGAGCAAGGGCCAAACTTCAGGAAAGAGAAGTAGTATTTAAATCAGACCTTTTCATCATCTCTTTCTATCTAACAGAGGTCTCAAACCCTGGACCAAACAACAACAGCAACACCTCAAAAGACAGCTGTGAAGAAAACTGTTATAGCCCTTAGATGTTAACATGTTATTCATCTGTAAGAAGGTATGCAGAAAGATATTTTGAAGCTATTAGACTCATACCTACATAAAGAAACATGAATTGCTGATGGTGTTTATTGGTAGACAATCTACAAGTCTGTATTAAAGTTCCATAAAAGAGAAGCAGTTATTAAATAAGTTGTATAATTTAGCTTGCAGTGTTCCCACAAGCCTTTCTAGAACACAGACTATAAATAGGATATAGAGTTTACTCAAGTTTGTAAACTATAATCCCTGCCAATGTAAATGATTGTCCTGGAGATTTGCCAGACCTTCTGAAACATGTTCTTTCCATGAACCCCTGTCTAGCAATGGCTCCACAAAACAATAGAAAGGTGGCTGGCAGGATCTAGAATTTTAATATTATAAAGAACGGTGGTTACACCAAGGTCCATCTAGTTGTTGTTGAGAAAGGGACTTGCATTTAGTTCACAGTAGCCATGAACTTGTCATCTTCCTGTCTCTGCGTCAGAAGTACTAGATTACATACATGCACTCAGAGACAGGGTCTCTTGCTCACCTGGAACTTGCCAAGTAGACTAGTCCATGGGCCAGTGAGTCCCAGGCATCTGTCTGTGCCTCCCCAGATTACAAGTGTGCTGAGATACAAGGTTTTGTGTGCGTGTGTGCCTGCCTCTGTGTGTGTGTGTGTGTGTGTGTGTGTGTGTGTGTGTGTGTGTGTGTGTCTGTGTCTGTGTCTGTGTCTGTGTTTTCCAGGGATCAAACTCTTGTCCTGTGCTTGCAGGATGAACACTTAGTGACTGAGCTATTCCCCCAACCCCAAATTATTAAATTTGAAGGGAATTTTTCAAACAGAATTCTATGGTTCTTTAAAGGAAATGCCTCATGTTTATTTTCGGTAAGAAAAAATTTCAATACAGACAAGATACGTTTTTCCTATTCTGTAGAAACATGTTCATGAGTTGGCTGGATACACATTATGCAGTAAGGAGGACAGGACATGGAAGAATGAGGAGAAGAAACAGCTACAGATGGCTTCAGAGCAGGAACTGGACTCTAGGTTCAGAAGTCTTCTCCTTTGGTATAAGAAGAGGAAAGGGAGACACCTGTACTGACGTTTAGAAAGCAGAACACCTGAAACAGAAAAGCCAAAGAGCCACCAAAATATCTGGGAGAAGATGCATGTCTAGATGATAGTCACCCTGCTATTAAAGATTAGTGTTTCATTGTTACATCCATATATACAGAGATAAGTATGGGATATGTAGATCAAAATACAGAACATATATATATATATTATATATATATAGTATAGGATATATACACATTATACCATACATGGACACACACACACACACACACACACACACACACCCCTATGCACACACTTGGTGGCTTTCTCATTTACATCAATCCCAAACTATGATCCAAAATCCAGAAGAAGGTTGATGGATCTAGAACATGTTTTATCAATCAGTCTAATCTGCAATCCCTTAGTGCCCACATTACCTAATACAAAACGGGCATCCATTTTAAATCTATGATGAGATTGGACATAAACCTGATGTATAATTGGAATGGGATAATATCCCTATTCATAGTACATTTTTTCTATTGTATTTGGTATTTCTTGGGAAAAGCTCATTACTGTCCACTTCTACTTCTTTTGAAATTCTGTCACATGAAGCCAAGCTCACCTTTATTCCCACAGCTCTCAAGACTGGAGGAATGCACTCTGATGGCGTTCATAACAGAGACAGAAGCCTTCTGTGGTCTGAATATTGGTATTTGCCCAGATTACTATATTGAAAGCTAGTACATAATAAGGTAGAAGTTGGTGGTGAAAGCCTGTGATTTGAGCACTCGGAGGGTAGAAGCAGAAGGATCAACAAACAGTTCAAGGTCATCCTTAACTATATAGTGAGTTCTGGGACAAAGTGTTCTAAGACCCTGTCTGAAGACAAAGAAATAGAAAACAAGGTCATTTTCAAGGGAGTGACAGACTCCTGAGGGCAGATACTTGTCGTGCATTAATTCTTTCGTACATGAGATTAATAAGGGCAGTTCCCTTTGTCTCCTTCTCCATGTGGTCTGAATTTGGTAAAGCATAGTCTTTAAAGCATAGAGGCAGCTTCACCAGACACCGATTCTGTTAGATCCATGGTCTTGGACTTCCCAGCCTCCACAATTTTATGTAATAAATATTTGTAGCTTAAAAATCATACTTCCTTTTTATTCTGGAAGGGGGGTTACAATTGGATTATAAAGGATTAGAAAAAAGAGAATATGAATGGTTCTTGAAGATCTCCTTGAAGCAGTAAACACGCTATTTTGTTTAATATTTATGATAACCAGAATACTTTCTGTTGTTAGCAACTTAGACGTAACACAATTTTGAAGGGCAGAGTTTGAACAACAAGTTCAGGACAACAGTTATAGCTCATAGTCCAAGTTGGTTACTATAGAGTCCATACCTAGGGGGAAGTCTCCATTTCTAGCTCACAAGTTCTTATCTGAGAATGAGAGACAGGACACAGAAACTAGCAGAATAGCTGAAGTCAGTGGAGCAAGTACTAAGACATTGAATTTTACTTTACTGCTGGATATAGCCTGTGGCACCGTCAGTCACTGGGCCCACATCCCAGTGCTAGGTCACATTGGGAGGACACAGCAGGGTCTGGTGCAGGGAAGTTATAGAAGATATTTACCAGTCATTTTCTGATTTCTTTTCAATATGAGCACGAAAAATGTGACAGAATTTCCAGTGATTCCTCCCACACTTTTAATAAAATGATCAAAAGGGAAAATACCAACATGTATTAAGAGTTAGAATTCGACTAAATGATGTAGCTCATTCATAAAATTCCCTCCTTAGAATCAACTATTTCTTCTTTGAATAAAAGTTGTGCCAAAAGTCTGCTGAAATTCTACTTTAAAGGGGAACATGCACTTTTTATGTAGATGCAGCTTAACTTTGAACATAGAGAAGAGGAAATCCAGAAGAATTTTAATTTTGATAAATGCAAAGAAAGATGCACTCCATATTAACATTCTGTGTCTCCTGAGCACTGTGACAGCAGATCTCTGACAAGATTTGATTGGGTTTGGAATCACCTGAGAGACACACTTGTTTTCAGAAGGATTTACCTAGGAAGGACAGATTCTGAACATGGGTAGCACTCTACCCTGGGCTGGGGTTCTGAATTGAATAAAGAGAATGCAGGAAGCCCCGCGTTCAGGTCTCTCTGCTTCCAAGTACAATATGACCACACACTCCTGCTGTGATGTCTTTTCCATGAAGATGGAGTGTGTGTGTCATCAGACGGTGAGCTAAAAGAAAGCCTTCCTTCTTTACCCACTTTTGTCCAGTGTTTAATCACAGCAATCTGAGAAGTAACTAATACAATTACCAACTGAAGTTCCTCGTGTAAGTATCTTCTGTTCAGAGAGATTCAAATCTCTTTCTAATTAACACATTTTGCCCACTATTCTTTCTGTTTGAGAGTGTTGCCTGGCTCCTGGGTGGCAAAATTCCTCCACAGAGTACTATCCATAACTTCAAAATACTGCCAGGGAGATCTGATCGTTTCAAAATGTAACCACAATGTGTTCAGATTGTCCTCTAACAGTGGCTCACCACGGCCCCTCTTAGAGTGATCTTGCACTTTCTCCTAACAGAACAGTTGCTGTGTGCTTTGTAACTTCTGGGATTAGGGTTTTCTCTCTCTCTCTCTCTCTCTCTCTCTCTCTCTCTCTCTCTCTCTCTTTCACTTCAGGAATGAACAACTTGTGTTTTTCCACTGCGGTTTATATGTGTTTATCTACTAACGAAAGCCCCCACCAACAGAGTTCCAGCTGTCCCTGTGACATCTTTATTTGAGTTCTTTCTTCCACACTTCCCTTTCTTTACAGTCTCCTTGCCCTGGAGGACACTGCTGCTAGATGTCATTGCATGGCTGCAGATTTCCCCCTCCTGGGTTCCAATGTATGCCTGCAGATTCCACCTTCCTGGATGCCCCCTCCTGGATGCCAGTGCATTCCTGCAGATTTCCCCCTCCTGGATGTCATTGCATTCCTGCAGATTTCCCCCTCCTGATATCATTGCATGACCACAGATTTCCCCCCTCCTTGATGTGCATGCATGCAGATTTCCCCCTCCTGGATGTGCATGCCTGCAGATTTCCCCCTCCTGGATGTCATCACATACTTCAGATTCCCCCCTCTCTCTCCCCTACCCCTGAGGATGTCATCCCATTCCTGCAGACGTTTGTAGTCATTTAGCCTTATCATCAGACTTTCTGGCCTCTCCTTGTTTGTGTTTGGCATCACACTAGGCAAAACCAAAAGTCATCTATAAGGACACTGGGCAGCCCCAAGGAGAGATTAGCAGGGCACAAACCAACACCCTCAACCAGCTCCTAATAAACAGCTGGGTCTCTTGCCTACACCAGGATAGGAAGTTACTAGCAAACACTCCAGCCCCAGTTGACTTTTCAGATTACATCTCCTTGGGAACCAAAGGAAAGACCCCAAGAGCCTGTGCCATCATTCCAAAATTCCTTGCTCTTCGAAGCTGGGGAGGAATGTGTTTTAATCTATCACATTTTAAGTCAATTTGCCATGTTCAGTGGATGCCTACCACAATAGCTGCAGTTGCAGAGTGGATAAAAAAGTGGATAAGAAACATAGATCAATGTGCAGCATCTTTATTATACTCCCGTGTGATCATAGTGCAGCTAAAGACTACCCTGGGCATCTGCAGGTGTCATCTAAACAACAGGTAACTTAGCATCTTTTGTTTTCCTTTCAGCCATATAGATTTTTCACTTTTCAGGTCTGTCTGATGAAATCCATTGACGGGCCTCTTTTGACAGCTTGTTAATGTATCACAGCACATCCCTGGTTTCCACAGTAACCCAGCGCAATGACATCAGTTAAGCTCACCAGAGCCAGCCCCACTTTGATCCATGGTACCCTGCTTAGCAATGATATGCTTCAAAGAAATTCCTTAAGACTGAATGTAGCTAATGTGCCATGTGTCCATATTCTATCTGCTATTGGTTTAATTTTACTCTTCATAAACAAATGACTAACTCCAGATGATGATTATAGCTTATGAAGCAGGAGGTGGGTCTGGTTTACACAATCAAAGAGAAGTCTCAACCATCCGCTCTGTAGAGACAGACCTCTCTGATTCCATGGATGGAACAGTCAGGCTTCAACATTGTCAAAAGGTGACCATTTTAAAGACAAGGTAGATGAGTTGGGAATGTGTTCAGCTTTGGGGAACAAAAATCTCAGCAGTGGCTGAAAGCAGGTAAGGAGCTAGAGTTCCATGAACAGAAGTGCAGATGGGGGCTATACGTGCTGGTGCGACTTCTCCAGAATGCCAGCAGCAGGCCCAGCTCAGGGTCTCTGCCTGCTCCACCATCCCTCTCCCGTGGCATTGGCCTCACAGTTAGAAGATAGCTGTCTACTCACCAGCTATCACGCCTAACTCCAGGCAGGAAAGAGGGCAAACAGTTTAATCTTCATGAGATTTTGGGGTTTTTTTTCTCCTTGAAAGGCCTCCCAAGGAATTTATGTGAATTTCATTGGTTAGAACTAGTGCCCATGGCCACCTCTAACCATCAGAGAGATTAAAAATGCAAATATTTAACCTTGCAGCCCGAATCTCCATCTTCAAGGAAAAATGCTTCATATGGGTAGGGTGTGATCTAATCCTTAATATTTTTGAGACATTAGTTTATTATGTAGTCCAGGCTGTGTTTGGATTTATGAAATTTGTGAACCTCATAACTTTCAGAGTGCTAGGACTGCATCCATGAGCAAACACACCTTACAATCATTAATATTTTAATAGTTACAATACAAGGGAGTAAGTACATGCATATATCCATACATACACATGCACATGTAATTTTAATTAATTGATCAACCTAGAGATAGTTCTTACCCTGTAAAGCAGCTCAGGGGAAAAAATATTTGGTTCAGCCCCGAGTAGGGGGTGCCTGACAGTGTTTAATATCACCAGCAATGAAGGTAATAAATGTTATCCCTTGTTTCTATCATGAATATGAATGACCCTCTGAAGGCTGAATGTAACCTAAAAATTTACGTGAGAAATGAGGCATGCAACATTTTTGAAAATATATTAGCCCAAAGTCTGCATTACTGCATATTTTATGCCCTTTTCAATATGCTACAAAAGATTTGAGCCATCAACCGACTGCTGCCAGAGAAGAACAAACACGAGCTGGGATACAAAATAAATGCTGAGAGCCAAGTCCCCCCAGCGAGTTCTTTATGGTCGGTGTAATGATCACAGATCTGAGCAGACTGCTTTGCTTCAAACTCTTACCATCAGCACTTCCAAAAATCTGGCTCTCCCGCAAACATGTCCCAAGCCAAGAGCACACACATCCTCATTGGGCAGCAGGTGCTAGAGCAAGTACTCAAGAGCATCCTCTGTACGTGCTGCCCAGTGCTTCCATCCTGAGAATTCTCTGTTTGAGAAACTGGTTTCTATTTAAATCTCTTATGATGGACCATGCCTGTAATCCTGTCACTCAGGAGGCTGTCACAAGAGGATTGTTGTGAGTTTTGAGGCCAGCCTATGTATAGAAAGCTCCAGACTAGCCAGTGCTGCATAGTAAGATCCTGCCTCAATGTGTGTGTGTGTGTGTGTGTCTGTCTGTCTGTCTGTCTTTTTGTGGGTATGTATCTAACACTTTATGAACTTTGCCTCATGTTACTGAGAGTAAAATGCTCATATGAATATATATTTACTGCTAATAATGTTCATCTTCTACTTTTAGGTAGTTTGTAGTTTTTTTCTTTTCTCTTTCTTTTCTTCCTTCCTTTTTCCTTCCCTTCCTCCCTTCTCTCTGTCTCTCTGTCTCTCTGTCTCTCTCTGTCTCTCTCTCTCTCTGTCTCTCTCTCTCTGTCTCTCTCTCTCTCTCTCTCTCTCTCTCTCTCTCTCTCTCTCTCGATAATAGGTCCCATGTAGTCCAGGATATGACTTTGAATTCCTGATTCTTCTTCCTCTACTCTCCAAGTGAAGGATGTATATAATTTTCATGATGATGAAAACACACAATCAACTTCACTTTATCCAGGAGACTATTATCTTCCAAGATCAAACCTGAGCCAAGTTCAGACTAGATCAGTGAAAACATACGGGCACCATGTCTGTGGAGGAGCACCAGAAACTGTCCCAATCCCAAAGAATTTCATGGTGTAGCTCTGGAACATCATCTAGAGATTCACAGAGAACTCACTTCCTAGGCTGAGGCCATGACAATGAAGCTGTCAAGGGTCTGTCTCAATGTTCTTTGTCTTCAAAATGTCTCCACCAGAGTCTGATGCAGAGGATGCCTGGACAGGCTCCATCTGCAGAGACACTGACGGGACCCAAGGTCAGTGCTGCTCCCCCAATTTATGCCAGTGACAGGAGCATCCTCATTCAGACCAGATTTGCTTTCCAGCTAAAAAAGGATCCTCTTCCTCCATCTTTGTCTTCAGTCTCAAGGAGTTAATAAATCAATAGTTTATATAATACCCTTTGTGAAGCCAGAATATTCTATCATAGAAATAAATATTTCATACTTAAGGCCAACTGAATGTCTATTGTAAGGAAGAACAGAATTATTAAAGATAGACAAGTTTCCAGCTGGGCGGTGGTGGCACACACCTTTAATCCCAGCACTCGGGAGGCAGAGGCAGGAGGATCTCTGTGAGTTCGAGGCCAGCCGGGTCTACAAAGTGAGATCCAGGAAAGGCACAAAGCTACACAGAGAAACCCTGTCTCGAAAAACCAAAAAAAAAAAAAAAAGATAGACAAGTTTCCAAATGAGTATTTCCAGATGAGATGGGGCCTGCTTATGTGTTGCTGAAGAGGAATCCTTCGAGTCATCTTTAGCAATGAACTACATGGTACAGGTGAAAGATCACAGTTCCACAGCACCACATCTTAGCTAACGGAAGCCCCCAGAGACACTGGTAGGAGAACGAAGCTTTACTTCTCAGCAGTCTCTTCTAATAACTTCCTATATCGTTTTGTCCTTTCTAACAGACAGTGCTATTGATGCTAAAATCCAAGAGAAGGATCTCTCTTGGCTCACACGGCACATCTGGAGCACACAGCTCTTCCTGTAAGGCAGCCATTATTTCTTTCTGAGGGTTGGACAGTGTTTCACGTAATACTATATCGGAATCTTCATCTGAAATTAGGAAGGTGGGGCTGCAGATCCCAGAGACAATCTACCGACTGGGCTTCCGCAAGTGTCGTCATGGAGCACCAACAGCAGAGGGAGGGGAGAAGCAGAGGAGCGGGAAAGAGAAGAAATGACAACAACTATATTTTTCCCAAGCGTCAACGAAACGCCAGCCATGAAGCTAAGTGCTTTGGTGAAGTATCCCACTTCATCTTTGTGACAGCCCTGGGATGCAGGGTCCTTTATGGACCATTTTACAGTGATGAAAACCGAGGCAGAAAGCATCCAATAAATTACCCAAAGTCACATAGGGGTTTAGGAGCCAAACTAAGATGCAGAGAATGCTTGGATTTTAGCAGTCTCAGCCAGACACTTTTGGGGTGAAGCCACCAGAAGACGGGTGCTCCCAGAATGTGTTGGCAAGCCTCAGTGTATAATCCACTCAGCCCAGCGGAATCAGAACAACGAACTGAAGCTTTAGCTGACTGAAAGCTGTGCTCCACTGTCTAGTTCAATGGAGGGCTTCTAATTGCCTAAGAAATAAGATTGGCTTTAGGAAAGAAAGCTTTTATTCCTCACCAAATCAGCCCTTCACAACTCCCACACCATATATCCCTGCCTATTGATCGATCTACAGCAACAACCCAGGCCAGTTCTAAATTTTTTAATAAAACTATCACAATGATTAAAAAGGGGTCCAAGGCTGTCAGAAAAAATATCAAAAAATCATCCTGATATCTGAGTTAACCCTACTGATGCATAGACTCATAGACTTTTTCTAGTTATAGAATGAATAACAATTACTTGGCTGTTAACTAATACTGTTATTAGGGAGACTCAACATTTAGACACTCTTAATTGCTTGAATTCTTGTGTTAATCAAAGCAATTTTCAAAGGGCTAAATCAGAAGTCACAGCGGATGTGTTTATGTCAGATGTGAACACAAAGAGGCATGTACCCCATACTGAAGGATGCCAAAGAGTTCGAAGTAGTTAAAGCAGGTCTCATCAGAAACACCCCCGAGTGTTAATTCAACAGGACCAGAGTTACTTGGCAAAAGGCTGCTGGGCATGGTGCTTTCAGGTTTATTATCTCAAGGTAACATTTGATTTTCTTTTTCATTTGTATCCCAATTCCCAGGAACATGAACTTAGCAATTAAAAAAGAAAAGGGGGGAAAAAAAACAAACCAAGAACATCAAAATACAAAACAGCTCCCCAGCTAAGTACTGCACAGTATACTCACCATATTATGGAGCTCGATAATAAAATGGTTTTCACAAATTATGTGAATATCAACGATTCTCATTACTCACCTGATGTGAAGGCCCTTGTGATTCTTTTCCTTGAACAATGTCTGTATTTTTCTTCAAAAGAAAATCATCTTCGTTTATCAGAGCTATGAAAAGAGATGAATTACATATGAAGTATTAAAACTTACAGTTTGAAAGTGACTGTAGTTCACTCTGTAGTGACAGAGTGCTGCTTGGCATATAAGAGGCCCTAGACCTGAACCTCAGCACTATAAAAAGCAAAAGCAAGAAAAAAATTCCAAATTTAAGAAGTTTAAGCATAATTTAATAATGCATTTTTATTTAAACAATTAAGGTACTACATTGTGTTGGTCTTGTTTTTTTTTCTTTTTTGTTAAATAAAAATGAACTGTTTTTTATAAGAAACAGATCAAAACAATGCATCAATTTAACAAATCAAAACTAAAAATTCTCATTGCTCATCTGGGTCCTTAAGAAAGCTGTGGAACTTCACTGGGACTCAATTTCTCTTTTTCTACAAAAGCTCCTTCTGGTTCCAAGACACTGTGGTTCCAGGCACTAACTTCCTCACCTGCTTCTGTTAAAACAAGTTTTCTACCACTAGCATTTTGAGCTTCATTAACCTGGGTCTTCTAAACATGAATTATTTATGTCAAAAATGTTCTGTACATGCTTTAGTAAAAGCTTTGGATTTGTGCATCCATGTGCTTGCAGCTAAATGAAACCTTTTCAAAAGTAATAGCAAGTCCTTCCAGCTTCTCTAAAAGGGGCTTCATTTATTTAAATCTGAAATCCCAAACATGCCATGTGTTAAAAGAGCAAAAGACGCCATGGGTCACTTAATCTGAGATGAAAGTACTGGAACCAGCCACCAGGCTAGTGACTTTTCCTTCACCTTGACTCCTTTTTACATTCTCCACTCTTCTTTCTTATGTTCAAGTCCTATCATCCATGCTCACAGATTGTCTCCAGCTCTGGTTAACTCTGGCTAGGTCAAAAAGATACAGAAAACTCACAGCTAAGTGGCAGACTCATTTGAACCAACAACAGGATTTAAATCAAACCGACAATGGTGCAGAATTCTAACAAGTTCTTGAATTGTACATGGATTTACTTTGGTGATCTGATTCTTTGAAGAAAGATCTTCCAACACAGGTTCAGCATGCTATATGTTAAAGTTTGCATACAACTAATGGCTTTTTCTAATCCTAGAAAAAATTCTTTTTATTTTCATTAATATTTTGTTGGTCTTTTGTGTTTTGATATCTTTAACATGAACTTTGAACAGGTCCTTCTAGAGGGATTTTTCTAGGTGGAGTGGCTGGATGCACTTTCAGATTTGCAATCTAGCTAATGGAGTAAGATATGACTAACTACAATATGCTTGCGTATCAACACAAGGTAACAATGACTAATTCAGGCTTGGCACTGTGGGTGGTTCTTGTTCGAGGTAGGGTCACAAAGGATTGAAAAATGGGTGCTCTTCAAGATAAAGGACAGAAGATGGACATTACACACACAGCAATAAATGAAGAGAACACTGATTTATAGTGCAGAATGAATGGAGTCAGACCAAGTTTGAGACTGAGATTGTTGCCTCCATGCTATTCTAGATATAATGTAAGAGAATATAGGGCTCCTAATTGTGGCCAACTATTACTGAGCCTTGAGAATCCAGTACAAGAATTTGAACATGACATACTAGATTGGAGTTGCAAATATAAATATCTGCAAGTCTCAGACAAGTATTATAGTCAATCAACTCAATTTAACCAAGAAGACAGTGGGGGAATGGGGGATGAGAACATGAGGAAACAGAATAGTCGAGCTGGGGAAGAGATGGAGTGGGAGAGCAGTGAAAGAATTATCTTGATAGAGGGAGACATTATGGGGTACAGGAGAAACCTGGTGCTAGGGAATTCCCAGAAATCCACAAGGATGACCCCAGATTAGACTACTAGCAATAGTGGAGAGGGTGCCTGAACTGGCCTTCCCTGGTGATCCACAACCAAGCACCAGGCCAAGCTCCAGGAGTCCAGTCAAAGAGAGGAAAGAGGGATTGTATGAGCAAGGCGGGTCAAGATCATGATGGGGACATTTACAGAGATAACTGAACCAAGCTCGTAGGCATTCACGAACTTTAGACCGACCACTATGGAACCTTCATGGGACCAGACTAGACCCTCTGCATACAGGAGACAGTTGTGTAGCTGGATCTGTTTGAGGGGCCCCTGGAAGTGTGATCAGGATCTATCCCTGGTGCATGAGCTGGCTTTCTGGATCCCATTACCTATAGTCAGACACCTTGCTCACCCTTGAGGCAGTGAGGAGGGGCTTGGTCCTGCCTCACCTGGATGTACCAGGCCTTGCTGTCCTGCCATGGGAGAACTTAGCCTTTTAGAGGAGGGGATAAGAGGTGGGTCAAGGGGGAATTAGGTGGGGGTGGGGAAAGTGGAAGGAGGTATGAGAGGGGGATCTGTGGTTGGTATGTAAAATGAATAAAAAAAACTTAAATAAAAATAAATAAATTTATTCTATTAAAAAAAATAAAAGACAGTGAATTTCCATAATGAGCCAAGGGACCACCAGCTCCTCAACCAGAGGGAAGCCATGACCCTCATCTCACTCATCTGGAATTTCCTGAGACTTTCCTGAGTTCAGGATTGTTTTCCTCATGTTTTACAAGAGATTGCTCTAGGTTTTAACATAATTTCATTTTACTTTAAAAATATTATGGGATCTCAAACAAGGTTTTCTTCAGAATAAATTTTCCTGTACCGGTACTAGTTAACAAGATCTCTGCTATCAAAATGAGAAACCTGTGAGAGTTCAGGCATAAGGGTGGGACATCAGTATAACTGCTCCTTAAAAATGACTAACTATTTTAGATGTCTGATATATATATATATATGTATATATATATACATATATATATAAAAAATCCATTTGTGACCTAAATATTACTCTACAGAGAAAACACTCATGAAGACTAAATAGTAATGTGGATCTAAGTAGCACAAAAGAAAATAAGTGAATCAGGAAGCATGCAGGGGGAAGCCCCCAAAGATGGCAACATTTCCTCCTATATCATATTTTCTTCCCGAGCGTGAACTTTTCTCTCCTCCACCAGGAAATGGAGTGTAACTCAACTAATAGAGAATCTAGACAAATCATAGTGACTTATTACAGCAAGGTGTCATGGAGAAAATGACATGTGACTTCCATGACTGGGCACCGCCTTGCTCTCTAGGGATGCTCATTATTTCTAGTCATAGCCTCATGTGACAGTTGTATGTTGTCCACACTTGGAAGCCGACCATTAGCAAGAGATGCTGCTAATAGGAAATAGCCCATGCAGTGTAGTGTGTAGGCGGAGGCCAGTCTATCCTGGACCATCTGCCAGACATAGAAATGAAAAACCTCTTTATCATTCCAGCCACCAGACTTAAATCCTTTCCAAGCATCAAATTCTGCCAAATAAAACTTCTGGCATCAGACATAAAGAAACCTTTGACTGAATTCTTGACACTAACTGAATTTGATGAGCTTAATAAACCATTGTTCTATAGCATTAAATACCAGGGCCACAGGTTCAGAGTACTAGATTATGAGAACATGTATGTATCATGTGTAAATGTCTGTGTGTGTAAGAATGCACTGTTCAGCATTGAAATTGAGATTTATACTCTTAAGAAAATCCGGGAGAAGTGGACCTCTCCAGAGAAGAACATACTAATTGGCTGTCCAGTGCCCAAAGGTCAGTCCTGAAAACACACAAACGAGTAACATTATACAGATTGAACACATTATCTTTAGAAATGTGTGTGTGCACATAAACATATATTCATACAATGACAATTAGTGAAAAAGTGGTCATGATTTGAAGGCAAGTGAGGAAGGGTGTTTTTAGATGGTTTAGAGGGAGGAAAGAGAAGGGAGAAATGTGATTATAGTATAGTCTCGAAAATAAAAAATAAGTAGAAAATGGCTAGTAAAACTGTGATTAACTTTTAAAATGTTAAATAGTCATATCAACTAAATTTTAGGAGACATGAAGGTTTCAGACTGATAGCATTGGAGTGGTAAATTGGATCTTGAAGACACTAAGAATTCCACCTTTCTCTCCACTAGTTGTCTTTGATAATACATATTACAAAATCATATGCAAATAAGGTTTACCTGAAAACTAATCCTATAGTGATGGAGGTGGAATTAAAACTCCTTTCATTGATAACCAGACTTCTGGATCTTATTTCTCATTATCTTGCTACCCTTACTAACATATGTCAATTCCTTTCAAATATGATTTGTGAAATAGTCTATCACAATCATATTGATTGTTTGATATAAAACCTCTAAATCCCCAAAACTGTTTTATTTCATTTTTATTATTTTGTAAATACTGGCTAGTATTTATGCTTTGTACTATAAAATGAGAAAATCTGGTTCTTGAAGCTATTTTATTCATACTATAATTTGATTTTAGGTAAACCCCAATTCCTAGATTTCAAAGTTTGTTTTCAGGATTTTACCCATAAAATAAAAGCCACAATAAATGTAAAGGTTTTCAAATTGACTTTGACTTACAAAAAATAAAAGTGAATACTATGAATAATTCCCCTGCTTATGAAGCTAAAAATACAGTTAAACTAAATTACCGATTAATTTAGATTGACACCTAACATATAATAATTTTTCAGTTGGAAGCCCTAAGCAATCAATTTCCTCATGTTTATTTTACAGATGTTGTCTTTTATTAGCACAGATGTAGGTTCAGATGAAATATTTCTCAGAAAAAGGAAGAGGGCCAAATAAACTAAAGAGCTAAACTTATTTTCATAATTTTTTTCAAATACAAAGTACACTGATGTCACATTACATTCAAGTCATCAACAACTAAACTATCAGACACAAATCCTCAGCTAAGTACAGTTTATAAAAAAAATTAACATTAGGGTCTACAGAGGTGGTACAGCAGATCAGGTAAGGACTCTGCTTACTCTTAGGAATGGGGTTTGATTCCCAGCACAAACATGGCAGGCAACTCACAGCCATCTGTAACTCGGGGTCCAGGGGATTGGATGCCCTCTTCTGTCCTCCACAGGTACCAAGAGTGCACATGGCATGCAGGCTACAAGCACACATGCAGGAAAAACACCTATACACATAAACTTAAATTGAAAATGTTTGCAACAATGATCTTTAGGATTAATATGCTACTGATGTTATATATGCATCACAAAGAAATACTGTTTTGGAACTGAAATTGAAGCAAACGATTTTGGGTTGTTGTTTTGGTCTTAGAGCTGCTAAGAGATTCTGAAAGTATTAATACCATTCTCTAAACATCTCCATATATTTCCCCCTGCTTTGTGATAGCTGCTTTTATGGTTCATTCTTAGTGTACTATAAAGTCAGGCACTGTTGATGACAGCCACCATGCACTTCCCCATCTGCATCTCACCACACTGCCACAGCCTGCCTATCCTCAGGCACAGTAAACTGCTCTTAAGTAATTATGCAATTAACAGCTTAAAAGTAGTGTTTAAAATGAGAAAGAAATATTATGGGTTGATAGGGAGGGCACTAATTGCTTAGAAATACTCTGAGTCTTCCAAATGAAGTTAGTACACCCATAAAATTTGTGCCTGCAGTTTGTGGCCCTCCTCCCTCGCTCAATCTCTCTTTTCAATTTATAATGGCACCAACAGCCTTGGTTTCAGGCCATCAACTCTTCCAAGGATTAATCCCTAGGTAATGTCCTGTGACTCAGCTGCTTCTGTTAGAAATGTCTGCAGAAATTCCTAGACACACACACACACACACACACACACACACACACACACAGAGAGAGAGAGAGAGAGAGAGAGAGAGAGAGAGAGAGAGAGAGAGATATGAGGGAGAGAGAAAGACAGAGACAGAGTCCTGTAAGAACCTGGGACATATTGAAGCTAGGAAGAGTATGTAAAAGTTTGTTTTTGAAAAGGCAAAGATTGCTGATGAGAAGCCCCTCACCTATGGCAGGAACCTTTTCTACTTTGCTATTGTAGCTCTAACTGAGATATTTGCCTCTTAGCCTTAACTTACAAAATGTAAATAGCATTTCACAGTTGTAGAAATTAGAATGCTTGAATGATAAAGATTTTATTTATGACAAAGTTTTAAACTAAAAATAATCACAACCAGGCTCTGAATTCCTTTTCCACAGATCAGTCTAAAGTGATCTAAAGTATAACACATACTTACTAACATGAATGTTGACTGGACAGATAAGCAAAATGGCAGGGAGACAAAAGAGAGACCATTTGCTCAGTTATGGATTGGTGTCACTGGTGTCTGTGTAGTGAGACAAAGTCCTACCTATCAAAGGTGATAACATAAATATTCTCTTCAGTGCAATGAAAGGAAAATATTTCAAATAATCCAGAAATACTTCTTTTATTTATTGCATAAAAATTTTAAAATTAAAACTTCATCGTATTTGTATAAAAACATTCATCAGTGGAATCAAATTGAAGACACGGATATAAATCCATACACGTATGGACATCTGACTTTTGATAATGAATCCAGAAATACACACAGGGAAAAAACAATGCATCTACAACAAATGATGCTGGTCTAATTGGATGTCAGTATGTAGAAGAATGCAAATAGTTCCAATCTATCAACTAGCACAAAACTCAAGTCTAAGAGGATCAAAGACCTCAACATAAAACCAGATACACTGAACCTGATAGAAGAGAAAATAGGGAATACCCTTGAATGCATTGGCACAGGAGACAACTTCCTGAATAGAACACCAATAGAACTGAGATTAACAATTAATAAATGGGACCTCATGAAACTGAAAAGTTTCTGTAAGGCAAAGAACATCATCAATATAAAACAGCAGCCTACAGAATGGGAAAAAAAGTTTCACCAACTCCACATCTGACAGAGGGCTAATTTCCAAAATATATGAAGAATTCAAAAAAATAGACATCAATAAACTAAATACTGCAATTAAAAAATGGGGCACAAATCTAAACAGAATTCTCAACAGAGGAACCTCAAGTGGGCAAGAAACACTTAAAGAACTGTTCAACATCCTTAGCCATCAGGGAAATGCAAATCCAAATGACTCTGAGATACCATCTTATGCCTCTCAGAATGGCTAAGATCAAAAACAAATAAGAGCTCAGGCTGTAAATGGTGTGGAGCAAGGGGAACTCTCCTCCATAGCTGGTGGGAGTAAAAACTGGTACAGCCACTTTGGAAACAATATGGTGGTTTCTCAGAGAATTGGGAATCAATCTACCTCAGGACTCAATTATACCACTCCTGGGCATAAACTCAAAGGTCATTCCATCCTGTCACAAGGATACTTGCTCAACTATGTTCACAGCAACTTTATTCATAATAGCCAGAAACTGGAAACAATGTAGATGTCCCTCAATTGAAAAATGGGTGAACAAAATGTAGTATATTTACACAGTGGAGGATTTATTACTCAGCTGTTAAAAACAATGGCATCATGAAATTTGCAGGCAAATGGATGGAGCTAGGAAAAAAGTCATCCTAAGTGAGGTAACCCAGACCCAGAAAGACAAACATGGTATGTACTCGCTTATAAGTGAGTATTAGCTGTAAAGTAAAAGGTAATCATGTTGTTCACAGACCCAGAGAGGCTAAGTAACAAGGAAGGTTTAAGTAAGTGTGTGTGGGATGGATCTTTGGATCTTGCTGGGAAGGGGAAATAGATTTCACAGTGGATTAGGGGTAGATGAGGTTGGGAACAGGAGGGATCAGGTTGGGGGAAGGAGAAAACACTGGGAGAAACTACTGGAATTGGGGGGCAATTGGAGGATAAGGTAGAAACCTAATGCAATGGAAACTCCATGGAATCTACAAGAGTAACCCTAGAAAGACTCCTAATGGGGGACATGGAGCCTGACCAGGCCATCTTCTGTGGCTAGGCAAGGCCTCAAGTAGATGGACTGGTACACCAACCCGGTCACAAAACCATCAACCTGCAGTCTCTCCTGCCTGGTAAGTGTTCTGGGACCAGAGCCTAGCAGAGTCCTCATCAAAGAGACCAGAGAGACTTCACCCAGCCATCCAGTAACTGACAGGAGCAAACACGGAGTCCCACAGCCAAACATTAGTGGAGCACAGGAGTCCTGCAGAGAGGGTGGTAGGATATGAGGAACCAGAGGGGTCAGGGACACGACAAGAACACAGCCCATAGAATCAACTGACTGGGACTGACAGGGGCTCACAGAGATCAGGGACCTCGTAGGGATCTAACCTAGGTCCTCTGCATATGTGTTACAGCTGAGCAGCTTGGTGTTCTTGTGAAATTCCTAAGAGTGGGAGTAGGGGCTGTCTCTGACTCTTTTGCCTGCTTGTGGGACCCTTCTCCTCCTATTGGGTTGCCTCGACCAGCCTTGATGTGATAGTATGTGCCTGGTCTTATTATAGCTTCTTATGCTATTTGATTGATGTTCCTGGGAGGCCTGCTCTTTTCACAGGAGACTAAGGTGGTTGGATCTGGGAAAAGGGGAGGTCCAGGGGAGAGACTGGAGAGATAGGAGGCAGGGGAGCCTGCAGTCTGGAAGTAATGTATGAGAGAAAAATAAAAATAAAAAAGAGAGAAATGCAAAAATAAATAAAATCATTCATTAAAAAATTATCCAATCTTGAATAAAGTTGTTCTACTTAGAATGACAATTATTACTTTTGTAAACAATTTCATTTTAAATCTTAAGAAACCTACCAAAATGTACAATGGAATTATTAAGCACCTACTTGAAAAATATATTAAATTCCTTTTGTCATAAAATATTAGAAAAATTTTAACCAGCCATCATCAGAAAATTTTAACTTGTCAATAGTAATACCACTCTTTCTTTTTTGTTCCAGCAACTTTGAGAGGTAGGGTACAGAGCAGACCTAATTCCACAATATCATTGTTTACCTTTATGAGCTATTAAGGCTTTCTGTTTTAGTCATTATCTTCCCAAATTCAGCAATTGTAACTCTGAACTCACTTGATATTAATAAATTCATCTGTACATGAGTACTAATTCACTGTTACTGGAAAATTTAAAACTAAAAATTGAAGTAATTTTTATTGGTATTTCCCTACTTCTAATGAGTTACTATAGAAAACCTAACTGTAATAAAGTAAAAATATTGTTATCTTTTTATATTTGTCCCTATATGCAGACTTAAAAATATTTTTAAATTATTGGTATATTAAAGACTTTTACATGTTGTTTAAAATCAAATCTTTGCCTTTTCCTTCACCTCTCAACTTTATTGAATTTTATTTCCTTTTTACATATGTATCTACATATTTCTTGGTATATATACATGCATGGCTATACATATATGTTAATAATTCATTAATATTTATTCTATCTTAGCACATTTGCTTTTACTTTTTACCAGACCGAAATCTCGTGCTTATTTTAATAGTAAAACATGTACATTTTCCTTAACTGCCCTTAAAACTACTTTGAGAAAGGACAAAGTCATCTGGGCTAAAGTTAGCAGTTACCTGTCAGCTTGCAGGGCCTCCTGAGGTGGAAAACATGCACAGGCCTGCCTGGTTCCTTCCAGGTGGTGTCACTCACAGCTATCCCTTCTAAAGTAAGACAGAGGATTGGATTGCAGCATTCATGGTAAATGCATAACTGGCAAGTTTGTAAGGATTTTCTAATCAAACAATTTGAGCATACAGTTGTAACTTGGTAGTCATTAGCCTCTTGCATGGGATTCTAGCCACAACAACTACTGCAGGCTGCTCATTTATGTACATAAAGTCCTAAGTACTCCCACAGATGTGGTAAAACAATGTTGCTCGGGGGCTTCATGGTAGCTTATGATTCTATTGGACTTTAGTGTTTTCTTAAATTTACTAACATTGTCGCGCCTAAGTTACAGTAACTCCACTTTCCATATGCCCCATCATTTTGACAAAACAATTAAGCACGTAGAGAGAATATGGACTTAGGCAGTTTCATGACCCATCAAATCCTTGGCTAGAAAGATTTGCTCAGTTATGTCCTCTGTATATTGAAGTAAGCCTTGACATATGAAAAACTGCACCCAATGAAGGGGGAACATCCCTTCCAAGCTGCTTATAAAGAATACCCGTTCTACGATCTGTGTCATATGTTGACATAAACAAATTGTAAATTGTGCAAGTAAAATGGAGCCCAGACACAATCTCAACATTCTGTGTTGCGTTTAAAATCACTAGTGCTATTGGACACTGACAAATGAGACAGGACATCGTCTGTAGATGCCACTGCTGGAAGAACATCAAATCTGATTAGAATGCAGATGTCCTTGGAAGATTGGGATCGTCACTTAGGTCAGTTGAACCTTCTAGATACTGTCGGAAGATTAGTTCTGAAAAGAGAGGGAAGGAAAATGAAGTCCAAACTGCTATGCTCTGCAGGGGAGAAGAAAGAAAGGGTACCCATGCGGTCACTCACTGCAGTAAAACAAAGAAATTCTTTTTCTTGTTGCTGGGGTTGGGGTGGCAATGTGTGTGTGTGTGTGTGTGTGTGTGTGTGTGTGTGTGTGTGTGTGTGTGTTATGCACATGTATCTATCATATACCTATATACACATACTGAGCCCGAGGAAGATCTGCTCTATCATGCTCCATCATACTCCCTTGAGACAGTGTCTCTCACCAAACCTGGAGCTAGACCTGTAAGCAATAAGCCCCAGTGATCCTACTGTCTATGTAGCCTACAACTTTTGGGTTGGTCATGCCCAGTTTTAACATGCATACTAGATATTTGAAGGCATGTCCTCCTGCCTGCATACCAGGGGCTCTTAGCCACTGAGATGTCCCCCTCTGCACAAAGTGAATTCCTGGTTGCATAATCCAGATGGTTTGCTATTGAAAATGTATTAAAAATTGTGCATGCCATTAATCCCAGCACTCTGGAGGCAGAGACAGGCAGATCTTTGTGAGTTTGAGGCTAGCCTGGTCTACAAAACTTGTTCCAGTACAGCCAGGGCTATTACACAGAGAAACCCTCTCTTAAAAAAAAATACTGCTCTAAGTATTCTGCTGCAAGGAGAGAGAGAGAGAGAGACAGAGACAGAGACAGACAGAGAGAGACAGAGAGAGACAGAGAGAGAGAGACAGAGAGGGAGAGAGAACTGGCCTATGACCTTTCTAAAAGACATGGATAGAACTTAATTTTTACTTTAGAATGAAAAGTCAAATCAAACCAATTACTCCCTGTCATCACTATGGATGTTACAGCAGTGGAAACTGAGCAGATTTGCTACATTAAAAAGCATGAAAGAATTTTATTATATAAAACTATTCTGTTCCTTTTCCATTTATTCTTACAGTCATACATCTGAAAAGCTCTCTAACAGGTCACCTTGACCATGGACCAACCAAGCTCAATGTGAAGAGCTGGGAGATAATTAGCTGATAAACCACCAACAAAAGTATTCTTTTTAAATGTAAAAAGAAACTGTTCCAAATAAATCGATGATTTTTTTATTTCAGTTGTCTTATGTTAAGCAGAATCATATTTCCTTTTAATTTTTTACATGCTTCAAAGACAACCCGATTTCACTCGTCATTGATCGTTTGTGACTTTGTGGACATGGGAACAGAAAAGAACAACTTTGGAGAAACTGAGTACAACATTTCTTCAAATCACCTTAAGAATCACTAACCAAATGTTTTATCTTCAGATGGAAGCTTCTGGAATGACCTAGAAGAACAAAAGAAGTAGAAACTTAGGTCTAGATTTAGTAAGTGGGGTTTTAATCAAACTGAAACTATAGCATGCACTATGCGTTTGAGAGCTAAAGTAAATTTTACCTCTCTTTGAGGTCAACTACGGTCCTGAACTCTTCTGACTTTAGATTACAAATCATAGTTAATGCAAACATAGTCTTGGTCTGGAAATTTATATTTATTATGGATAAACTAATATCCATGAAACCTGAAAAGGACAAGAGTTGAACTATTTCTACATACAAAAGAGCTAATAGAGGAAAAATATTTTCCCAGGTTTTCATCCCCAGATATCTGTAGGAAATTAGTTTCAGACATCTCCTCTAATGCTTCTTCCTCCACTACACACATACTCACACACTCACACATACACACATACACACATACAAACATACAGAGAGAGAGGGGGGGAGAAACAGAGACAGAGACAGGCTGAGAGACTCAAATCCACCCAGGTCATATTTGCATATAATCTACACATATCCTCTCCTATTTTAAATCATTTCCAGACTATTTATAACAAATTATAAATATTATGAAATTAGTTGTTTCAGTGGTTTATTTAGAGAATTATGACAGGAATGATGCTTGTATATATTCACTACAAATGCAATTTAAAAAAAAAACATACTTATTAAGTATACATATGGAAGTTTCCGTACAGAGTGGTGGCTAAAAGTCTGGAAAGGTGCAGCAATACTGATATAAATTACTATAACCATTATACCCTGTAACAAAACAACAGATATGGGATATAAGCAGCAGTTGCTGCTGAAGCCTTAGTTAGAATGTTGATGGGTAACTTTGTGCTCCCTGGTACTGTCAGAACTCCCTGAGCAATGTTACCAGGGCAAAAATAGAGACAAACAGACAGGAATTGTAATGCAATGCAAAAGGAAGTACTCAGTCACTGAAAACATACAGAAATATACACAGGGATGTGTGTGCATGTCTCTGTGTGTGTGTGTGTGTGTGTGTGTGTGTGTGTGTGTGTGTGAGAGAGAGTGAGAGAGAGAGAGAGAGAGAGAGAGTATGTGAAACTAGAATCTATCACATCTTGAAATTTAACTAAAATTTTTAAAAAATTGTGTATTAAAATATTACAAGGACTCAACCAGCAAAATTCAAAGACTTGGCATATATAAATCAGTGTCTACAACAAATAAGTGGAGGTAAATATATAAAGAGATATAGTGGTATTTGCATGAACCATAGTATTGTACCTACTTGGACTCTGATTAAACTGAGTCATTTCTGAAAAAGGTACTTGAACCTACTAGTGAACTTTTCACATTCACTCTACATGTAGTGATGTTTTGCGGTTTTTCTTGTTTGTGTTCTGGTGAAGCAGAGTTATTGTGATTACATTTTTAAATAATAGTTCTTATTTTGTAACTTCATATTGAAGCATGAAATTATATGTATGAGTTCTGCTTTATAAAAATACCCAATATGGATAGGAATCGGAGACTAAAATGAGTAGAGGTAAAACAATATTGATGCTTGTTCAGGCTTGAAAATGCGAATTCATCTTTGCTATTTCTTCTGTGACAAAGGATAGTAATATGAAGATGTAGCAAGTAGATCGATTCACTTGTGTGGAAAAACGTACATATCCTGTGCACACCACCAACTTGGTTGCAGCTTGTTTAGCACTGTTGATAATCCTTAAAGCTAAGTTTATCCTTTTCTGTAAACCCCGGGGTTAAAGCAAAACGAATTATAGAAGTTTCTTTTCATATGCTAGTACAATGATGACACAGAGCTTGTGACTGACCACCCAGTCTCTGACTTGAGTTAAAGCCAGCCCCAAGAGAGGTGCTCCATGTGCTACACTGTTAGATTACAAAAACCTGAGACTAGGTAGGCCAGGTATCT
>CABHPH010159124.1:709-28500 GCA_902168325.1 Peromyscus nudipes | reverse complement strand
GTGTGTGTGTGTGTGTGTGTGTGTGTGTGACTGTATGTGCGTGTATATGTGTATGTATGTCTCTGTGTGTGTATATGTGTGTCTGTGCGTCTGTGCACACGTGTCTGTGTCTGTCTCTGTGTGGGTGTGTTTCTGTGTATGTGTATCTGTGTATGTGCAGGTTCATGTGAAGAGTCCAGAGGAAAACGTCAGGTCCTTACCTAAGACTTTGTTTGAAACAGGGTGTCTGTTATTTACCTTCGTGGATGTCAGGCTAGGTGACTCCCATTGTTTAAATGAGACGAACCCCATAAATCTTAGCCATTTGAATACTTGGTTCCCAGTCAGCGGTCATTTGAGGAGGATTAGGAAGTCTGGATTTGCTGGTGGAAGTATGTCAGTGAGGGCAGTCTTTGTCATTTTACGTTTTCTCTCTTTGCTTCTTATTTGTAGTTTGTCATGTGAGCTCAGCTGCTGACCCAGCCAAGATGCCTGCTGCATGTGCACATTCTTTCCTGCCATGATGGACTCTCACCTCTCTGGAAATGTATGCTACATAAGTTTTCCTTCTGTAAGTTGCCTTGATCATGGTGTTTTATTGCAACAATAGAAAACCTATGGCAGAAATTGGTACCAGGGAGTGGGGTATTACTGTGACAGACCTGACCATGTGGCTTTTTTGAGAATTGTGGAAGATTTGGACACTTTGGACTAGGAAAGTAGTTGAATACTCTAGGCAGAGTTTAATAGGACGTCTTAATAGGAGCTAGGAAGACAGTAGTGCTGAAGGCCATGTGGACTATGGAGGTCGAGCTCCAGATGTTTCTGAGGGGATCAATATTAGCAACTGGTCTAGAGACTATTCTTGTGATGTTTGGACAAAACCTGTGGATGCTTTTTGCCCTCACCCTAAGAACTTACTTGCACTTAAATTTTAAAGTAATGGACTAATTTCTATGTTGGAGGAGATCACAAGGCAGCCTGCTACTGACTCTGTCACATGGTTATTGGCAGACACTTGTATGCAGGTCTACAATGAGAAAGAGCAATTTTCTGCTCTAGAATGCAGCAACAAACACAAGCTGCTGCAAATGTGACTCAAGTGGAACTGAGCTCACTCCAAGTTAGTAGTCCAACAAGGCGATGTTGTCTGCATGATTCTTGCGTTAGCGTCATGAAGAACACATGAGTAAATGGGGCATCTTCATCTATAGTTATGGAGTGCTGCTGATACTAGGTTTGTGTCAGGAAGACCGTGTGAGGCCATTGGGTGAAGCTGTTTAAGTGAATTCTGGGTTACATTAAAGACCATGAGATGTTGACATTCCTAAGGCCATAGGATATATGCCAAGGAGAGATGCACATGGGATGTGGATCCAGTCCAGGAGAAAGAAGTGTGTTACAGGTAACATAGATGGAAGGACAAAGTTATCTAAGCCCTTTGAAATAGACATGGAATTGGAGTTTTCTGCTGGCTTTTGATCTTGCATTGGTTCAGTATTTCCTCACTAAGCCCCCTTCTCAAGTCTTCCCATCTGGAATTGTAAAGTATATTCCATTCCAATGTATAGAAGAAGTATATACTTTGCTTTTTGATTTCAAAGGAGTTTATAATTAAGAAGTTGCCTTGAGTCTCAGAAGAGACTTTGGGATTTGAGCATTTAAATAGTGTTGATACTGAAAGACGAAGGTAACTTTTCAAAATGAATTTTGCATTATGATATTGCTACAAGACTATGGGAGAGCCAGGGAGTGCAATGTGGTGGTTTGAATGATATGTCTCCCACATATCTCAAGTATTTGAATACTTGATTCCAAGTTGCTGGCTGTTTGTGGAGGATTAGGAAGTGTGGCCTTGCTAGAGGAAGTATGTCATTGGAGGCAGGCTTTGAAGTTTCAAAAGAAACATGCCTTTTTGAGTTTTCTCTCTCTGTTCCATGTTCATGGTTCAAGATGATGTGAGCTCTCAGCTACTGGTCCAGCCAGTATGTCTGCTGCTTGTTTACATGCTTTCCCACCATGATGAACTCTTATCCCGTCAGAGTCATAAGCCAAATAAACCCTTCGTTCTATAGGTTGCTTTGGCCATGGTGTTTTATCTCAGGAATAGAAACCCTAAGACTTTAAGATTCTCTTGTCTCCATCACCCATTTCACCATAGGAACACTGGAACTACATACATGTGTTAGTCATCATGCATGACTTTGCATGGTTTCTGGTGATATGAACTCAGGTCATCATGTTTTCCTGGCAAGCACTTTGTCCACTAACATATCTCCCCATACCCATGTATTTAGGACAGATTATGGTACCTAGCATGTGTTGAGAACTGAGAAATGTCTTCAATCTTTAGTTTACTTCATTAGAATCTGGGCATCTTAATCAATTTAGTTGATACTGGAAAAGTCATAATTTGGTCAGCAATGGCTTTAGGAATCTTTAATTTCTGAAAGTACCAAACAGAGGCCAATAGCTCTAATTTCCTTTAAGTACTTGACCTCAAATTAGCAGTTTCCCTATCTATGTAAAGAATAACCAGATGGATGGGGTAGAGGAGGGATAGGAGACTGTTGCAGAGATAGTTTTGAACAGGGCCCTCCTTCTCTGTTTAAAATATCCATGTTGTGGTTTAAGTCATTGGGACTGGATGGTATAC
Source organism: Peromyscus nudipes (assembly GCA_902168325.1). Lineage (NCBI taxonomy): Eukaryota > Metazoa > Chordata > Mammalia > Rodentia > Cricetidae > Peromyscus > Peromyscus nudipes. The sequence continues at coordinate 25,865 of CABHPH010159124.1, read as the reverse complement.
AACCACACCTCCCTTGCAGGTGCTCTGAACTCTTAATTACCCAATCATGTACTAGGGATGCATTTATATCTTCAACTGGGAGAAAGTCCAAAGGGGAGGGGGTTATACAAACAGAGTAAGTAGACCAGAAGAAGCCAAGTCTAGAAGAGGAGAACTTTGCACAAGTTGTGTTTGGTTTCAGAGCCATCCAAGATGCAAAGAAGCTATATCCTGTGTCATCAGCAAACCATCTGGAAGTTTCCTCATAAAGCAGCTTCCTGTCCCCATGTAGTTCTTGCTTTATTAGCTAAAATCCCATTACCTTATGCAACATGTGTATGTCGCAGCTTTTGGCAGCATGCATGGAATGTAAAGCTAGGCCTGACCTAAATAAGCAAACCTCTTTCCAAACACATTTCTGTTTGGATTAGAATTCTTTAGAGGATTAAATAGGTCACTGATAGGCACATGTTTGGAGGAGGTTCCTGCTTTAACCCAAGCCTAGTTTAGACACATTTCTTCTTAAGATTTAATTTTCACACCCATGCCTACAGGAATGTCGCAACCCAAATTCCCTGTGCATCAGCATAAATAGAAAAGTGGCAGTGGGTAATACACACCTAGATTTGTGCATGATGGAAGAAAAATAATTCAGAAAATCCACTTAAATTCTACATGTAAAGCTAAAGGAATTTACTGCTTACCAAGTAAATTTGACTTACGTTTTTCTTTTTGGTTTTGCAGCTTCAAAATTAGAAACTTCCTATAGAATAAAATAAAGTAATTAGTCCAAGAAAATAGGGAGTGTTTTTTTTTTGATATATTATATCTTTTCATGTAAGCTAACTGTAGTTCATTTTGACAATTTCCTCATAGAAAAGACTACCTTTTCTCCTTTATTTTAGTAATGTCTCATAGAATCTTGATGTTAGGGGTTTTCCCTCCTTTTTTGTCTTTTTAACTTTTGGGGTGTATGTGTATGTGTGTGGTGTAGTGTAGGCATGTGTAGTGTATGGTATACACACATGTATATATGTATAAGTACAGAGGCCAGAAAAAGATATTAGCTGTCTTTCTCTGTCATTCTCTGCCTCATTTCCTTGAGACACGATCTCTCACTGAACCTGACACTCACTGTTTTCTGTTACACTAGAGGTCAAAAAACAACCCATGATCTTCCAGTCCCCCACCTACCTCCAGTGCTGAGTTACAAGAATGTACAACATCCACACCTGTGTTTTTAAACGGGTTCTAGGAGTGCAAATTCGAGTCCCAATACTTGTACATCTAGTACTCTAACTCACTGAGCCATCTTCCCAGCCCATGTCCTTGTCACTTTGAGGAACTTAAAACACCTCTGTTACTAAGGTTTATTTTTATTATATAACCCATTACCATTTTAAGTAAAAATAGATTTTAAAAAATGAAAATATGTAATTTAATTCTTAGCATTTCAGCCCACAAAGACCAAAGGGGAAAGAAATATGACAGAGTATGTTAATTACATTATATCATATCTTCTGTTGAGAAAGATTCAAAAAGTAGACTGTCACAATACCCTAAGGGTTTTGAAATACAACTGTGACTCCTCTGACCTTTTTCTTCAGCAGCTGAATACGTGTAAAATCCCTCACATTGTAGGAGAAGAATGTCACCACATTTGTTTCCGTCCTTCAAAGAGCTTAATTTTCCCTCGGGCACCTTCAAGAGCTTCCAATTCTCTACTTTTTCAGCCTTTTCTTTCAAAATGATATACTGAACATATACTGCGTGATAAGGAAATGGACCTTGTTCTAGAAAGAATGCTTTGTTTGGTCAGGTCGCAATTTATGTGTGAAAGAAAATTGGGACCAATATTCCACGCAGCAGTGAGGTGGGATGCAAAAGCTGGGAGGAGGGGGGACACCTTCAGAAGAGAAGCTGGTTCTGTTACTCAAAGGGTTAGTCCCATTAGTCTGTGAGCAACGAAATCCTACACAACCTGTGCCCTGCAAGGTGACTGGGCAGCATGTTCTCTAACTGTGTTTGGATCCAGATATCACTGTGAAGGACACTTGGAATTTCCTGTTTTCCTGGTTGTTGAGCAGAGCCCTACTGAAAGCATATATGCTGAAATAATCAGTCTCAGAATATAAGAACAACTTCTTCAACAAGTTTGAAAGGTGGATCAGCCCCAGGGTGACTAGTAGAGAATGTAGTACACATGAAGATGTGGGAAAAGGCCTGGGAGATGGCTCATCATCAGGTAAGGGAGGTTACCATCAAGCACAGTGACCTGAGTTCTGTTCCTGGGCCCCACATGGTAGGACAGTGTTGACTACTATAAGTTGTCCTCTGAACCGCACATGTATGCCATGGCACACGTGCTCACGTATTAAATGAATAGATAAACAAATGTAATAACATTTTTTAAATGGTGTGGGGCTCATGAGCCAAACTTGGGGTGGGCTTGGATATTAACAGGCATCTAAGTTAATGACCAAACCAAAGATTCCTTGGGTTATCTCTGTTTTCTCATGCATGTCCTACAATTTGTTTCTACTCTTCTATGCAATAGATTAGGTTTTGATTCAGAAGCAAGTTATGTGCCTTTAACCCCGATGACCAGGCATGGCAGTTTAACCAGCTCTGTAATGGCCATGAAGAGAAAGCCCAGACATCCATCTGTGCAGCAATGTTTTTCTGTCAGGTGTACTTGAACTTAATAAGAAGGAGTCACTGGTATGTTCCTTCCATCTATACACTTGGGCTGAGCAGGTTTCAACAGCCAGAATCATTATCTTGAGTCTTTTTCACATGCTCTGTGTCTTTATGGATTGCTACTACATTAAAGAATAAAGATTCTTCCTCTGGAAGCTATTTAGACCAGTGCCAAGAGAAAGCCTAGGTAGAAATCTCGAGACTGTCAATCTTGCGCTCATCCAGACTTCCATGTCTAATAAGGAGAGAGAAATACAATACAAAATGTATATTTTGCCATAAGGAAAAGAGGAAACAATAGATACCTTCTTGTTTTCAATCATTCAAACAACAGCCTGTATACAACAACACACCAATATTTTATTATCTTTGCTCTCAAGCGTATTAATTCCGGATGATTCACAAAATTCCCACTCAACTGAGACTGGAGTGTTCAAATTAAGCAAGGAGGTGGGTACATTATTCAAGCCACCTCCTTTTTCACTTGGGTGAAACTTTTCTAATACCCACAGTCAGATTCTGGATGCTAGTTAAGGTGATTGAAGTCCCTGTGGCTGCTAGTTTTGATGAGAGACTCAGTCACCCTTTGGCTTGAGGCACAGACATCTCCACCAAAACTGAAATCATTGAAAAGTGCTGAGGAGATTTTTTTGAGGATATATAATGTCAAAGTCTCTGAAGATTATCTATTTCATTCTCTTTTATGGAATTGAGGTCATCCAACGTTTTTCTCAAAGAGAGTTAATTTAAGTTTCTGGGTCTTTGGTTAAAGAATTTTCTTAGAATGAATCCTCTGGAAAACACGTGGCTCCTACTTCTGTTGATTCCCTACGAAGATGAAAAATGGACATAGCTCTGTCTGGACAAACTGTTTCCCACAAGGGTGGGGTAAATCAGGCCGGCTACATACAGGTATGAAGTGTGACCATTGAGGGAAAAGGGATGACTTAGAGGAAATTATCTACTTACTTGGAAGAATAGGGCTCTTTTCTGGCTATCGCATGGTTATATATTTCTACTAAGCTGGTGAAATGGTTTTTAGTACTTCTGTGCCAGACTCAAAGCAGAAGTGGAAAATATAAACTGCTTTTTCTTCTGACTTCTGCTTACACAGGCAGACTGTCATGTACCTTGGAGTTCAGACCATCAATTCTTTATTCCTAGAAGGGCAAGTCTAAGAGAAACTCTACACAAAGTCCATTTTGGAGCTGTGGGCTGCCTTTGTGTCCCCCAACCCCAAAGCCATGTGTTTTCTGCTCTATTTATATGTGTATATGCATGTATGTATTATGTTCTGAACTCCAAGAGGAAGGTACCATTGCAGAAAGTCTGGAAAATAATTCTGTCTGGTCTTTTAATTAGACATTTCTCATAAATATCAGAAAAGACTGACTCCTGTTATCATTAATTTCATTATTTTCTAAATCAAGCAACAATCAATGGTTTTTACATTTAATACACTAGGGACAAATAATTTAATTTTTACTCCTGCAAGTGGCTAGGAAAATAAAAAAAAGGTAAATGATTACAAATGGACCAGTAGAGTACAGAATATGTCCAAGTTAGTTATTTAGAGGTGAATGGAAATAGGCCACAGGAGAATAGGGCTTTTAAATAACTATGAAACTAATATTTGTAAAATTATGCACATAGTTAAAAAGGAGACAATGCCACTAAAGACATATATTTTTCAATACCATCTTTCTGTTCTCATACAATCTTTACCAGATGACTATCTAATGGGGTAGAACTTAGTATATGCATTGCATTCTTGGTTTATGAATCTGACGTTCCAATTATAAAGCCAAACATTAACATGAAGTGAATATGTCAGGAGTTGCTGATGTCTGGATAGGGGAACTACTAATAGTGTTTCTGCACCAGAAAAAAATGATTGACAGACTGATGGCACAAATCCCTTGGTGGATTTTTAAGACTGCAAAGCTGATATGATCTGACCTTTGGTTTGCAAATGAACAAACTGACGTTCCAAGTGGTAAGGTGAAGACTCATGCTTTACTATTTAATTTTGATTAAATGGTCGCTGCTCTGCTTGCTATAATATTGTTTCTAGAAATCATGAGATTTATTTATTCCTACACTGACATTTTATTAACAAACATCTGTTAAGCACCTACTATGTACCCAACACTGTGTGGTGAGGAAGAAAACATTTCATTTTCATTCATCGCAAAGTACTTGGCTGACACCCTGGAACAAATTGTGATCAACAAGGGAAAACCTTCCTCATGGGTTTAATAAAATGTTATGTAGCATGTAAGAAATGCAGCCCTCCTAGCTCCAGCACAACCTGCATGTTTTTAGGAGCAGTAATAGAGAAATATGATTGGAGGACAAAAGAGGATATGATCTAGTAACAATAAACTAGAGGAACTTAGTGCTTATCATCCTAGGGCCTTTGAAAGAGGAGGGAAAGAGTTCCGAGTTACCGTTGTAAGTTTCACAGCCTATACTAGTGAAGAGAGCAAGGAGAATTCCACCTTTTGTGGGCTGCATCACCAGAGACAAAGGTGTTCTAAGGGCTATGGCCCACTTCAGGACAGAAGTGGCAGAAGAAAAGAGGCCTCCATATTTTCTGCAGCATCTCTAAGTTTCTTTCAACCTAAAAGACTCAATATACCAAGGACCTATATTTTGGCATAGTACTTTCAACACTCATTAAGGTTTTGGAGGCAAAGAAAGATTTCCAGGAGTCTCTCAATCATCCAGCACCCATGGCTATCGATCTCAAGAACTACTTCCTTCTTTAAAGATTAAGGGAGCAAACCTACACAAAATGGATGAAACATATTATAGATACAAATACACATATGTGGTACCAAGCATGTTATGGATACAAATAGATGAGTGGTTTCTCAAAAATATTTTCATTAATACTTATATAGAATTCTGATATTTATAAGAACTAAACACAACTCATCTATAAATACATATATAATTTTTTATTGTAGTACATAATGTGAATCCTCTTTTGTTCAATTCATTTTCTTTCAATAAAGGGAACTATTCACTTGCATAACTGCAAGACAAATCTTAAACGGTCTTATTAATAAAAAACCTGGAGCCAGATATTGGGGTGAAAACTGAGAGATCAAAGGAACAGGACAAGCCACAGCCAACCTCACCTTACCAACTCCTCAGCCTCCAAAGAGAGCTACTTCCTGTATACCCTGTGCCCTGACATCTCACTTCCTTTCTCTGTCCAGTTGCATCACTTCCTCTTCCTACCTAGCTCTATCACTTCCTGTCTGTCTGTACAGACCTCTAGACCTCTATGGCTAACTAATGCTGGGAATTTAAGCATGTGCCACCACACCTGGCTCTGTTCCCAGTGTGGCCCTGAACTCGCAGAGATCTGGATGAATCTCTGCCTCTTGAATTCTAGGGTTAAGGGCATGTGCTACCACTGCCTGACCTCTATGTTTAATATAGTGGCTTGCTTTTTCCTCTGATCTCCATGCAAGCTTTATTTATTAGAGTACAAATAAAATATCACCACACATAACCAAAATAGTAAATCAGTAATTCTAAGAATGTCACATGCAAATGTAGTGGGGGGTTGTTTGTTTTTCTGTCTAGATATTTCTTATCATTGTAGGTTTCAGCAAAGTTTCAATAGCTGTTCAAAGGGACATGAGAGTTAATCAAAGCTCTTTTCTGTTCATTTAATTTTGCTGTTTTGTTTTATTTTACAGGGGGTCAAATCTGGAGCTGTGTGTGTACCAGGTAAACACTATAAGTCAGAGTTACATCTTAGTCCTCTCTTTACATTTCTAATACACATCATTGACCTATTTTTCAGGACCAGTAAAGGAGACTGCTTTCAAGGTCCACCCCAAACCATCAAGGACATATAAATATATCTATTGATCATCACAATTGTGTTATAAAAATAAGAGAAAGGTATATGCAATTGAATGCAAGCATAAAGGAATCATCCTACCTTTTAAAACTTCTTCCTTACCCATATACCCAACCGCAAACGTCATGAAGATATATCCAAAGTGAAGGAATAGGTCAAATGGCAAAGGTGGAAGTTGGTAAGTCTGAGCCTAGTTGGCTAAAACAAGTTGCTAGGACTGACATGGTTTTGATACTGTGTTTTCTCATTTCATGACTGTGCACATCTGCAGTAATAATGATACAACGCAAGCATGCTTCTCTGTCCTCTAACTCCGGTAACTCTGTTCAGTCCTCCTAGCCATCCTCTGAGGCTGGTACTATTACTATTATCTTTGATTAAAAAGATGTGTAAACTGAGGCACAGAGCTCCTGTCTATAGTCACACAGCTCGGAGAGTGTCAGATATGGGATTTTCTGCTAGCAGGCTTCTAAGCTTGCCTGTAAAGACATGCTACATCACCTGTCATCAAGCTCAAGATTTCCCAAATAAGCACTATTTGCCATGAGCAAGATCAGCTCCAAAAATAGGCAAGGAAATGCTATACCATATGTCACTGCTAAACAAACAACTCAGAAGTCACACGTTGCTTGCAATGCTAATGCTAATAATTCAGCATTCTTCACATAGCTATATTGATGTGTTATAAAATTATTAATTGTTTTGTGAATGCCACCACCATCATCAAAAAAATCCCAATAAAACAGCACCTTTAATTTAAAATAAGGAATTAAGGAACCAAAGTATGTACTTGAAAATTCCCTCATCGCAAGACTATCACGGACAAGATTCTCAGGGAAACAGATTTCATCCTCCTGTAAGCCCAACACAGAAAAAAAAAGCAACAGTTAGCTCACTCATCCTGATGGAGAAAGGAAACTTTCTTGCCAGCCTGCATAGCTTCCCTCTCAAGGTAACAATCTTGTAGACCTAATGAATTCTGATTTCTCTACTAGGGATGTATAACATCCACACAGCCCACCATCTCAGGGTAGATCATATAGCTTGTAGCACCTGGAGAATGTACAGGGGCCATATCAAATCCATCAGGGGCAGAGCTTGTAAATTGCATGTGAACTTTGCCATCTGTCTGCTGGTGTGAATTGCCTGTCAATCTTGAAGTAACAAACTCTTCTCATATATAAATAGTCAGGTGGCAAAACAGGCTACCTAGGGGATGGTTATTTGCATTACAAGAGATTCAAAAAATTTTTTCTTCCAGGTTTCTTGATATGGAAAGCTCTTAAACAGCCTCAAACATGTTGTGATTTATGAAATTATATTTACACTGGATTTCAAAGGAAGCTAACAACTAATATGTATTATAATTTCATATTTCCTGCTACATATATTATCATTTTTGCCTAAACGTCATAGTCACAAAAGGAATTAGAGCATGCCAAACAGGCTGGTAAGAACGTTATCAGAAATACAATGAGTAAATAGCAAACGCATCTTTACCAACGGCAAAGCATCAGACTATCATGCTAAAACCTGGTCTACTACTAACCCATGCAGGATCAAGTCCCTCAAAGTCTCCATCAGATCTTCAAGGGCAGAATGCAGGAGGGTGAAGCGGAAGTCTAAAACCCCTTTCAGTAGAAATAGTCTGGATTCTTGTTCTACCCCAAGTCAGTAGGGATCACGAAAGCTTTTAAGAGACAATTAAAAGTGGGAATGGGCTCTTTTTGCTTTACAGCTTTTTCTTTAAAACATGATTAAAGAGATAACGGCAGCTTTCATTAGTTTCAATTAGTAATTGTATCATAAGCCTAGGAAATAAGAAAGAGAAGAGGGCATAATTAACCTTAATCCATTGGTTTCATTTTATTTTAATGCGAGTCTCTATTTACGGGAGGAAACTAATTAAATCCACCAAAAGTGCTCACGTATGAATTGGTGGCAGGTGTGTGTGCTCACGAACATGAAGGAAAGTGCAGCCTTTTTAAAGAACGTGATCTCTGTTTTATATGTTGCTTCCTTATGAGTTATTATACAATCTAGACATCAAAGAAAGGATCGCATGCACTGTTTTGACACCGACTTCTTTTGCTCATTGTTTAACGAAGACCTGGCTGATGGGATGCCATTGTTAATCTCATTTCCTTCCTTTAGTGTCTGTGTTATTAATAGCTATGTCAGTGCCGATGCTAATATGGAGACAGAACAAAATCTCCCACCTCTAATAGTTTGGGACCAAGTGTGAAATGCTGTTAAGTGGGATAGAATACCAACCTGACAGTCACCTGCCTTGACTTCAGCATTACTCACCTATTATAAGATGGCATGGCATGTTTCAATGCACCAATTTATCCATTTGGAAGGCACTAGACTCAACATCCATCCCTCTGCTTCCTTCTTTTAAGTTCAGCTTAGAGTTCACTCTCTCCATTGAACTTGTACTGATAAAAGCACAAACCACAGTTATGAGCTCAGTGCAAGCACTCATTATTGATAACTTGCTTGGCGACATTCCTTATACTAACCATGTAACATTCTTGTCACCTTTACTCTCACAAAAGGATTAAGAGGTATTATTTATTTATTTATTTATTTATTTATTTATTTATTTTACTTTTGTAAGTGAAGAAATAAGGCTAGGGATCTTGTGCAAGATCACACAGCTGATAAATGTCAAAGATGGAATCTTTTGTTTCTTTAACTCTCCAAATATTGTATTCATGCTTACCACACCACATAATTAAAAAATATTTCTGAGACTTTTTATAGAAATTAAGCTTGATCTTTATAACACAGAATCCAATCAGACAATTCCAATACTGTCTGCATATTTAGAGTGTATGTGTTTTGTGCTTGAGTGTGCATGTGTCCTTTCTTGACTCTAAAATTTTTAAGAAGGAGGAAGAAGATGAAGATGATAATAAAATAACATGGAAAGAAGAAAAAGGGAAGGAAGGGAGAGAGGGCTCCATCTAACATCCCTGCCAGCTAGTGAAAATGTATAGTTTAGATTCCTGCCATCAATGGCCCAACTTAAGATACTGATGTGATGCCACAAGAGCACTTGCTCAGCTATGTTCATATCAGCATTGTTTGTAATAGCCAGAACCTGGAAACAACCTAGATGCCCTTCAACTGAAGAATGGATAAATAAAATGTGGTACACATACACAATGGAATACTACTCAGCAGAGAAAAACAATGACATCATGAGGTTTGCAGGCAAATGGAGGGATCTAGAAAAAATTATCCTGAGTGAGGTAATCCAGACTCAGAAAGACAAACATGGTATGTACCCACTCATAGGAGAATACTAGATGTGGAGCAAGGATGACTGGGCTGCTACTCACATCACCAGGGAGGCTACCTGGAAAACAGGACCCCAAGAAAAACACGGGGATCGCCCAATGATGGAGAAATGGATGAGATCTTCATGAACAGCCTGGTCATAAGTGGGGGAAATGAAGGGCGAGGGTCGAGGGAAAGAGAGCTTGGGGGAGCGGGAGACCTCAGCTGGATCAACAACAGAGAGGGAGAACAAAGAATAGGAGACCATGATAAATGAAGACCACATGAGAATAAGAAGAAGCAAAGTACTAGAGAGGCCCACAGAAATCCACAAAGATACCCCCACAATAGACTGCTGGCAATGGTAGAGAGACAGCCCGAACTGACCCACTCTGGTGATGGGATGGCCAAACACCCTAATTGTCGTGCTAGAAATCCCATCCAATGACTGAGGGATCTGGAAGCAGAGATCCACTGCTAGGCCCTGGGCAGAGCTCCAGGAGTCCAATTAGCGAGAAAGAGGAGGGTCTATATGAGCGAGAATTGTTGAGACCAAGGTAGGATAAAGCACAGGGACAAACAGCCAAATGAATGAAACACATGAACTATGAACCAATGGCTGAGGGGCCCCCACCTGGATTAGGCCCTCTGAATGGGTGAGACAGTTGATTGCCTTGAACTGTTTGGGAGGCATCCAGGCAGTGGGACCAGGTCCTGTGCTCAATGCATGAGTTGGCTGTTTGGAACCTGGGACTTATGCAGGGTCACTTGGCTCGGCCTGGGAGGAGGGGACTGGCCCTGCCTGGACTGAGTCTACCAGGTTGATCTCAGTCCTTGGGGGAGGCTTTGTCCTGGAGGAGGTGGGAATGGGGGGCGGGCTGGGGGGAGGGGGGGAGAACAAGGGAATCTGTGGCTGATATGTAGAATTGAATGGTATTGTAAAATAAATTTTAAAAAAAGATACTGATGTGAAACTGATAAGAAAATGGGAAAGGATAAAGTGTGAGAACTGATTTTATTGTTAAACTTCAGCACATAAATGTGATTCTCGAACTTTCTACTTTGGTAATGGCTTTTCAATTTGGTCCCTTCTTGACTGTGGCAGGTACGGTACTTCTCTTGGGTGGCTGGAGTTATGGTGTCTTCTTGGACTTCCTACTGCAAACTCAAGTGTGTCAAAACCAATCTCAAGCTTTCAATCGTCTCCAATTAATTTTTTATAGCTTCAATTGGTTAGTGAAGATTCAGTTATCAACAAATTATTCTGGTAAGTATAACAATTTAAATTCCTGCATTAATTATTACTATATAAGAATCACTGTAAAATGTAATGGCTAATGAAAATATACATTCCTTATCTCACAGTTTCCTTGGATCAGAAATACAGGCATGCCTTAAATGAGTCTTTTGTTTCAGTATCTCACAATGCTGCAATGTAATTATTGACCACAGAATTGTGGGGTTTTACTCAAAGGTTCAACTGGGAAAGAAGGGTTGCCTTTGCCAGCTCATCTAGATTGGTAGCAGCTACACACAGATTTCTGAAACCTGCTTGTAGTGAAGTCCTCAATGTCTGAGTAAGAGTTCACTTAATTCTGTTCTCAGGACCTAGCTTGGGGATCCTGCTTCATGGAAGAGAGTAAAGAAAGCCCACTACTGTGTCCATTATAATCTAATCGTGAGAGTCACCTTCTGTCAGCGTTGCCTTATTCTTTTAGATTTAAGTGGCATGTAAGGGTAAGGACTGCAGAAGATCTAAATGAGTAAATAAAGGGAGCTACAAGAATAGTCATATATCAAAACACCTGGGCATGAGTTTCAGATGTTTAATAAAACACAAGTCTAGATGTCACTGCGAAGGCATTCTTTAAACTGAGATTAACATCTAAATAAGTAGATTTGGAATGAAGAAGATTACTTCCCAGCACAGGCAAGGTTCCTGTTCAGTCAAGCGAAGGCTGTATCTATTAGTACGTTTGCAACATAGTAATTAAACAGCTGGCAGAAACAGCTGGCAGAAACAGCTGGGGGAGGACAGGTTTAATTTGTCTTTATTTTCAAAATAGTCCATCCATCATGGTAGAGAAGGTATGGCAGAGGGGAACACACTTGTATGTGGCATTGGCAGCATGAGGTAGAAACTGTTCACATCTTGAGAGATCATGAAACGGTATACAGCTGGAATGTACAGGTGTATCCCCTCCTCACCGGGGTCAGGGATCATTGAGAAAAAGTCATTTTCTTTTCTTAGTACTTTAACCACTGCCCTGTGCCTTATTGGAAGCTGAAAACAATGGGCTCTACCTAGTAGCCTTGAGACTGATAGTGAGGTTAGAAAGCCTTCCTAGGCAGAAGGAAGGAAGCAGATGGCAGAGCTGTCCTTAAGCTGTTCTTCCTGCACTCTGTAATCACTTTGCGGCTGGCTACCTTCTTGCCTACACACCTTAACCGCCAGTGAAGTGTCCATTTAAGATGTCTAGCCCAGATACCACTAGTGATTCTAGAATGCAGCAAAGCTAACTGGCCATAGGAGATTGAACTCCTGACCTTGGCCTCATTCGTGCTGAGCTCTAAGCAACTGTTAGACACGCATCATATTGTTTGTCTTTAAAACTGTGCTTGACTCTGCTGTATTACCCTCTTCTTAACATCTGGTAGCTGGGAACAATTTAATTGATCTCTCCTGTGTTTTTTATGAGCACAGAATGCCAATGAATGAGTTGTCAGAAAATTAAACTTGCATTTTAAAAACACAGAGAAAAAGAAACCCCCGAATTATGAATGTGCAATTGAGCCAAGGCACCCATGGTAGTCTTTCTTATTTGCAGTTGTCTTGCTGTGGTAGGTATCTCAGACTGAATTGTCAAACATTGCACTATACCTGAGTGTTTGAGGCAATTTGCAGAGAGTCAAACCCCATGTTTTCTAATGCACACCAACAATAAATCCTATTGCTTCTTCTGGTCCAGCCTAGGAAAAATCAATGCTTTTAGGTAAAGAATGCTGATTGCAAATTTATTTTGAGCCGTTTTTTAAAACGATATCTAAGCTATAGCGGTAGCTTGACTTAAAGCCATTTAGTCAAGGATATTAAATTAAAAAGATTGCTCTGTCCTGGTGAGATGGCTTGCAGAGAAAGGGAGATGGTCATTAACATGCAGTGTGCCAGGTGGTTAACGTGTACAATAACATTCGATCTTCACAGCAAACTAAGAAGCAAATATTTCTATCCACAGTCCTCACAAACTTAGGGTCAGAGTAATTCAATACCATTCCCAAGGACACACAGTTCCCAGCCAGGGAGCAGAAATAAAATTCAACTCTATTAACTTCATTGCCCAGCTCAAGATTTTTTTTTCTGCTGTGGTCCTCTAGATAACAGATTTATTTAGCATATATATTATATTGTTGAATTCTTTTTCTTATAAACCTATCCTCCTAGCTTCTCACCTCCCCTAAACATACTCTTCCACTCACCCCATCTTAGCCACCCTACCTCTCCTTTCTTTCTCATGTAGAGTGTGTGCACACACCATTCACATGCATGCTTATAGCAAAGAGCAAGGAATAAGTTCGTATTTGGGGAGCTAAAATTCCAGCCTTGACTCTGGCATATCAGCTAAGTCCTTAGCCTCAGCTTCCCCTTGAATTCCACCTGTCAGAAGTTTGAACAACTTTTCTCACGGTAACTGTTGTGGCAGTTACTGAATTCTTGCTTTGTGATGTTCTATTCCATATGAACACATGAAGAGTCTCCTCATTAATTCTCTACAAAGAAACAAATACTGCAGAAGACTTGCCTTATTCTCATTGTGTAAAATGTTTACATGGAACTGGGACCCTGAAGTAGGCATGATGCTGGTGATTTTCTCAAGACTCAGAGGAGTCCCACCTACTGAAAGGTAGTCATCCACACACCCACTGTAGAGGCACGTCTCTCCCAGGATTTCCTCAGAGCAGAGGCCAGAAGCTCAAAATCACATTCCACAGGATCACTCAGGTATGGAGAATAGACAAGACTTGACTTTGAATGTATACATTCAGGTAAAAGTTGGGAGATCAGGTTTGAATGTGGACATCTTGTAGCTGTGTTTAAAGACTGAGACAATGAGAATATAGCTATGAATTTCAGACAGTAAACTGAGGTTGCAATTTTTTGACTGCTCTGGGTGCTCTTTCTCAGTCTCATCTGGTAGCATCTCTAGGGATGAATGTATTCTGAATTCACTCCTAAGACAAGTGGACTATCAGGAATTGAGAAGGACATGGGTCACCTATCCTAAAATGGATCCTAAAGCAAATTGTTTCAGGAAATTGGATGCAAAGATCTCAGCACTTGGAGGTTGTCATCAATATGTCCTTTTAATTCAAGTGGAGATAAAACAATCCAAATAAAGGAAGTGTGGACCCATAATATAACTCAAGAAAGTATCTTTTTTTTTCTTTTGTTTTCAGAAAGGCTTGAAGAGAATTCTTGAAGTTTTGCTTTGGAAGGGCTAAGTTGACCTTAATGGACAGTGAACGAATCAAATATAAAGTTGTTTAAATGTAAATGTATGATTTTTTAAAAAAAAAACAGAAATTAGTGATATTTAATTTATCCTATCTCAAACACTGTCAACAAATAATTCTCACCACTAGGATGTATGACACCTGTTTTTGTACGTTCTCTGAAATATGTCATATATTTTACACATGTTAGTCATCTGCCTTTGAAGTAACCATTTTTTGAGTGCTCATTTGCTACCTGTGGCTAGATAATTCAGCTTTAGGGCAGGGGCTGGGAGCTACAGATAGATTCTACTGCATTCCATCATTTCCATGTTTGTTCTTCAACAAAATTCTTAAAAAGTCAAAAAAACCATACCCCTAGATGAAGAGCTATAAACATCAGTCGCTTCTGAGAGAGGGTAAAACTAGTGTCTCCTGCTGGGATGTGCTCTGTGATTGGTTATCCAACACCGAGTGGCCAGTCCAAAGAACGTCATGTTGATATATTTGTTCATACACACACATATTCCATGAATTTGAAGGGACTTGAGGTGAGTATGAGACAGGTTGGAAGGAGAAGCAGGAGGCAGGAACTTACATTTTAATTGAAAATATTTTTTAAAGTAGCCATTCTTAGCTATGGGTAATTCAAACCCATACTCCCTTCATCTAGAGAGAGTTTTCTTCTGGAGTCTGAGCCCACAGCTCCTCTGATGGCTGTCTCATAGGTTAAACCCTTCCTACAACATGAGCAAGTGGATTTGGACCTCTGCAATCCAACTTGGTAGGGCTACTGCAGAGGATGACTCCCCCACTGGGGTAAGGAAATGGGGTAAGAGTTCAAGCCTCTTCCCACAGCCGTGCAGTTGACAAGGAGAGTACTAGATGGGGAGTTCATAGCTGCTCCACTCAGAGCTTGCACTTATAAACACCGCATCAGTGGCTCTCCATTATTATCAATATTATATCTAGCTAGAGTAACGAGCCTTCATTAGTCCATTCTTACTGCTTAAAACTATTTATTCAATGACTGTGATGTGTAAGATATAAATAAAGAGGACAGCCTCCGTTCTATGTTTAGCTTCTTTAAAAAAAAAAAAAAGAGCTCAAATTTCTTATCAATTTAAATTATGAGATACAAAATGAATTGAAAAAAATTGAAAAAATTATTTTCTTCCTTTAATCAATACCAATTGCACAGCAGATAATTCAGAGCTGACCCAGTTAACCCCAACTTGGCAGAAATACAAATCTTTTATATTCTCACTCCTTTTCTAAATCAAGACATTTATTACCTTCGGACATCATAAGGAGGTATTAAAATAGGTACAAGCATTTATAGACTACATCTAAAATAACGTAGCAACAATGTACTCAGCCCTTCAGTCACGGTATTAGGCATACTTTTCAGCATACTGATTTAATTGCATAGTTTGTAACTCTATGAAACTTTTTACCCCCTTTTAGCAACATTTCTCCAAAAACCCTATGGATGTGTGTTGATCTAAGAGTAACTCACTAAATATTCTTAAATATTGCAATTAAAATTTTAATAAAATCTCATATTTTAAACTGAGTCTCCTCTAGAATAACTCTCCATTACTGATCGTTCCTGTAACGGCAGTGAAGACAGAAGCCAGATATCAATGATGGTACTCATTTAAAACTGCAAATAAGCTGGGCAGCACACGCCTTTAATCCCAGCACTTGGGAGGCAGAGCCAGGCTGATCTCTGTGAGTTCGAGGTCTACAGAGCAAGATCCAGGACAGGCAGCAAAACTACACAGAGAAACCCTGTCTCGAAAAAATCAACAACAAAAAAATACCGCAAGTAAATATCTCTCCCTTTAACTCCTCTACCACCATTAATTATGCAGCGGGTTCCCACTAGAGCATCTATCTCCTTTGCCGCCCAGGACAGCCTAGTGACCACCCACCGAATGCCACATCATGCCTAAAATAATGTCTCCAAAATAGCAAAATGTTTAATAAAGACATGTGAATAAAATAATGCTCAGTGTACTAAGAAAAACTTGGTTCCAGGGACATGGATGGCACATATCCTCTCGGAAAGGTTTCAAACCCAGTTAATTAGCACCTCAGCTCTAACTCGGTTTGCATCAGAGGGCTTCTCACTGAATTTCTAGAAAACTAACCCCTGATGGGTATATTTATTCTGACACTATCTATCTAAAAGATTCAAAAACATCTTTTTTTCCTCTTGATTTACTTAAAAAAAAGGAAGTAGGAGAAAAGAAATCCATTATTCAGAGGTTCAGAGAGAAAACTAAGAAATCTTGAGACTACTAACTAGGCAAGCAAGAAATAAAATCTGTAAAAAAAAAAATTAATTCCATTATTTTAAAACTGTCTTCATTTTATCCAAGCTATGGAGTTATTTTCCATAGCTTGGATAATAATGTAATAATTATCAATATGATGTAATAATGTAATAAATAGCAATATGATAAGCACTGGTTGTCACTGAACAATTTAATGATGGGCTAGGTGGCTTGACTCATAATTTTCATACACATGAATATGTATGCATGTGTGTGTATGTGTTCATATGTATGCAATATTCATACGTGTGGGTGTTTCTGTGTATACAGGTGTACAAGTGTGTAGCAGGAATCTTAAAGAGTCTTATTAATAAAAACAAACCTGAGGCCAGTTATTGGGGTGAATGCTGGAAGATCAGAGAGACAGAACAAGCCACAGCTTCCTCACCTCGCCAGTTCCTCAGCTGATCCTGTTTCCTCAGACTGGAAGCCTCTGAGTCCTCAACCAAGTGGCTCTCAACTGAACTGCTGCTCAAAAGCCTAAAAGCTTAACCAGCCAAATCCTTCTAGTTTCTGGTCCTCACGCCTTATATACCTTTTTGCTTTCTACCATCACTCCCTGGGATTAAAGGCTCACTTTCTGGGATTAAAGGCGTGAGTCACCATGCTTGGCTGTATCCTTGTGGCCTTGAACTCACAGAGATCCAGACAAATTTCTGCCTCTGGAATGCTAGGATTAAAGGTGTGTGCTACCACTACCTATCCTCTATGTTTAATATTGTGGCTGTTCTGTTCTCTGACCCCAGATAAGTTTATTAGCATGCACAATATTTCAGGGAACACAATACCACCACACAAGTGTATGAGTCAGTATGAATTGGAGGTCAGAGTTCAATGCCAGATGTTGGTTCTCAGGCCTTGCCCATTTTACTCTTTAAATTATGTGTGCCTATGTGCAAGATGCAGATGAGAGACAGATTCCCGTATCATTACCTGTCTGTTTTTTGAGACATAGTCTTTTACTGAAGCCAGGGATCACTGTTTCAAACTTTAGAAACTGGCTGCTCACTGGGATCTGCCTGTTTTTGCCTCCCCAGCACTGGAGTTACTGGTGTGAGCCACCAAGCTCAACTCTTACACGAATACTGAGGATTCAAACTCAGAGCCTCATGCTTCCACAGCAAGCTTGTACCCCCATTGACTGAGCCATCTCCCAAGCTTCTGCCTGACTTTTATTGCAACAGGATTCTCTCACTGTACTGGCCTACCATATAGGCTAGGTTGGCTGGACAACAGGTCTCAGGAATCCATCATCTCTGCTTTCCTAGCACTGGCTTATAAATATGAACCACCATGCAGCTCTTTTCACAAGGGTTTTAAACACTGAACTCAGAACTTTACCAACTAAGTTCCCTTTAGCCCCATATATACACTTCTATAAAAGTGCTCACACACACACACACACACACACACACACACACACACACACACACACAAATTCATTGAGAACTTCCTACATGTGTACAATATATTCTGATTATATCCACCCCTCACTCCCCATCGCCTTCTGGATCCACTCCACGTTTCTCTCCCAACCTCATCAGTGCTGCTCCTGTGCACATGCATGTAAAGCCCTCCACTGGATCATAGGAAGCCTATGAGGGGCCAAACCCCTGCATAAAACTGACACTCTTTCATATAACTGACATATAACTGACAAATAGGTCCTCTGTTAGGAATGGGGCCCTAGGAGGCCCTGCCCGATCCCAAACCTATATTTTTAGTTAAAGACTAAAATACACACGAAGAGAATTGTGCCCATTTAAACATGTGTCATTACTACCTTTTGATTTTGCAAGATCAGTGACGTTTCAAAGAACTCAAATAGACAGGTAAGCCATGAACTTATTGTTATGCGTAATTATCTGTCACATTTAAGGAAATACCTTGAAGCTCTTCAGTCTATTCAATTATTTTCTTTTTAATTATAGAATGAAAATGCTTTCAGACATGTTTGAGGTGTCAACTGATGGCCTCCATGTAAATAGCCTATCTCATATCAATGTGTAACATTCATTATTGCCTCCTATTATTCATGTCTATCAACAACAGCACCTTAGTTATGTTGAGGGGAATGTTTTCATTGCATTAAACACTTTTCTACTAATTCTATTTCTCGGAAAGTAGTTATAGAATTTGTTCACTACAATTTGTTCCTAGTTCATCTAAACTGGGAAACAGAAACTTATATAAGCTACAAAAATAACAGTTTTTAATGTCACCAAGAATAGTAGGTGTGAGGGTAGGTGTGAAACTCAAACCTGTTTTGTGGTAACCCTTTCTTTAGAGCAAAAGTTGTCCAGGTTTGACACAAACTAAGCTTGCTGTTTGTTAATGGTGTAAGTCATTTATCAGTTCTCAAAACTCCTGAACATCCCTAAAGTTACCGTATGAATAAAAGAAACGTTGTACGTACACATGTCACCTAAATCAGCACCTCACTGAGGAGAAACTTCATCCACTCTGGCATTTTTGTGTTTTATTGAAGAGAATGAAATTATAAAAGCAGGGGATACATTGAAAACTTATTTGCAGAATGCCTGGTTAAAATATTTGTTACTTTAAACCACAATTGAATTAAAATAAGTTTATTAACACAAAATTATTTAAAATACAGTGCAATCGACTAAAAATATTCATTATTGTTAAGTAGATGCCTGTTTTTTTGTTGTTTTTTTTTTTTTCCGGAACTCACAGAGCACTGCATCTCTAATAATTTTAGACACAATTCACAAAAATGATTGGCATTTCCATTTTGGTAACACATTTTGTAGGCAGACAGTATGCACAAATTCAGAAACAGCTTAATGAAGTAGTAGGCTACAGGACTGGGGAGTGGACAGTGGTATGCTGGACTAGGCACTTGAGGTAACCAGTAGTTAAACATTCGATATTACAGGCTCGTCACTAACTCTGAGTCAGTTGGAGTTAACTCTGACCAGACCACTTAAGCCATGGAAAAGCACAACTCTCAGGTGTCTCTTTGATCTACTTGGGCCTGGTTTACCAGAAACAACTGATTCAGACACATGCCCTTTAAAATGCTATCTCGAACACTTACTGGTTTACTGCCTTTAGCAAACCGTCTTGCCTTTCACTTCTTCAGTTAACTCAAGACAACATATGTGATCAAGTTGCTTTGAGGATTGAGTTCACTTATGTAGTTACCTAGTATATACTCCACCTAGTCATAGTAAGCCAACAAACACAAAAACTACAAGAATAAAGAGGAAATCTGAAATGGAAAGTAAATGAAGAATTCTCAGACAGTAGCTGTGTACTGACTTAGAGCTGTCATGAGTTTAACTAGGTAACGGAAAAGAAACCCATTCATGGAGAGACTTCACTTACCTGGAAGAGCTTGTCCTGTGCTTGTCCCGTCTCCTCACTTCTACTACAGGCGCTTTCTTGCTTAGCTTGCTGTGGGATTGGCTCATATATGCTATCCATGGAGCCTTCCTGCAGTACAGAGAGTTTAAAATATAGGATACAAATTTTTTTTCTGGAAAAAGTACCTATCCAGCTTCTCATGGAGGTCCATCTAAACTATGCTATGCATGAGGATGGAGAGTGTGCAGTATGCTAACTTCCAACCATCAACAGAACCAAGAAGACACTCCAAACCCTTATTAACTTGAAATTCAAAGAAGATGTGAAATATTTTGAGGTGGTCACAAAATAAGACAGTTCTTTCAAGAGTATGATGAAGACCTCAAGCTCAAAGTACTAAGCAAAAGTTCTTGGACTCAACAATAAACTGTAAACAGACTTTAATAATTTCACTTATTTAGCTACCATCATTTGATATAGAGTAAACATGATCTGCTACGTTCAGCTATTTTGACTTGAGATCATTAGTTTTCTTTGTCTTATGGAGGAGCCACAAGGATGAAAGCTACAGATAACAGTGTGTGTCTAAGCACTAATATGAATAGCAGAGGAATCAGTACCTGTATGCAGAGCGTTGATGCTGTAAATCCTAGGAAACTTTAAAATGCGTGAGTTTAGATTTTGAGTCATTGGGAACTCTGCTAAGGAAGAAAATGTGACTGAGTTGACTTAGTTCCCTGCCCAGCTCTTTTTTTTTTTTTTAAGAAAGAGCTCATTTGGATCTAACATCTTTTATGAGCAATCTTAAAGGAGAGGGGCATAAACTTTATTCTACGTATATTAACTAATGATTTTTTCAATATGATAAACTTCTGTCATACAAAAACTTACAACTTGAAATGATTTTATAGTGTTGCACTGAAATAATTTATTTTTTAAAATATATTTTGCTGGTCATAGTGGCATACTCCTTCAGTCCCAATACTTGGGAGCCAGACTTGGGTGTATCTATCAAGTTCTAGGGCAGCCAGGGCTACATAGTGGGACCTTGTCTCAAATAAGTATTTTATTAACATGTAGGTGAAGTAAAGGGTGAAGGAATTGCTGGCTTTTAGAACTTGTAGCTAGTGCACTCTGTATTGTCTGTTTCTGTATAACACACAGTAAACAGTTGGGAAAAAATATAAAGTTCTAAATAAGGTATGAATTTTCAAAAACATATTAAGAGTGTAGGGAGAGAGGGGTAATCATTAATGGAAACAAAGGGAAGCTAAAGCTTTGGTCTAATAAAGCTTTTCTCTAATCTATCCAGAACCAGAACACAGTGATCAGATAGCCACTAAACCTTGTGCAGAAGCATGCAAGCATGTCCTCACATGGAATAATCGAAGGGCTACAGTACCACTCATCACTATGAATGGATATGAAAGAAAAGCTTGTCATTAGCTACAGGAGCTCTTGCTTCTAGGTAGTTGTAGACTAGAAAATAAAAGAACCATGACAGTGCCACCAAAAAGGAACACGTGACAAGCTACAAATGATTCACTGCCTGGGCAGGTCACATGTTATATAACTGTGTAAGAACCCTGATTCTAAATCGGGATCTCAGAGAGACTTGAGATTTATGCCTCATAAGTAGATAAGTAAAGGTGAAGATGCCTGGAAGAAAGAGTGATTGAGTTGGGAGCCTGCTATATAAAACTAGCAAAGCATGGGAAGAGATCAAATGCTGTGAAAGGGAGCTATGTGGATTGACAATTCGAAAATGAAACCATTTCATCCCAGATGATATTAAAGTCATAAAACAGATGGGGAAATGATTTAAGAAAGAATATTTATGATCTTCACAGAGCTAAATGAAAAATGTAGTATCTGATTTACAAATAAAAAAATTTATGATGAATCCAAAGCATACAGAAGGGATAGAGGAGCCATGAAATAGAAATCTAGGCAGCCATACCAGCCAGAGAAGCAGATGGACCAGGGGCAAAGGTAGATAGCCTTCACACCTTCACTCTCCTTCCTATCCTCCCAACCCATCCCCAGTCTCATCCCCAGCTCTGCAGCACACCACCAGCTGTGGCCTAAGCAGGGACTGAAGGCACACCCTGCTCCCCTCCATTCTGTGGACCCTCTCAGCATCCCCTTTTTAGCCCATCTCCATCTCTAAATGTCAGCTCCTAATACCAAGAAATGCATTCTATCCAAAGCCCCCGGTGACCACAGCTGGCAAGATCTCAGAAGCATTCCTCCCAAGGCAACCCACAGTCCCTACACTCTCTTAAGAACCAGAGAGCACAACAGAAACCAAGGAGCAAAACACCTAACAAACACATGAGCAGATATTAATACCTAGATTTACAATTATCCCAAACCCAGATGCCAAGACACCAGCATAAAAACACAATTAATTACAGCCATGCCAATATGTCTCCATAATGCCCAGCAACCTACTACCGTAGACCCTAAGAAATGTAATATAGCTGAAGCATAAGACAAGGACTTCAAAATAACCTTTATGAATATGTTAGAGGTCCTTGAAGAGGAAGTAAATAAATCCACTAAAGTAAACTATGGAAAAACAAACAAGCAGTGGAATGAAGTGAAGAAGAAAAGATCAAGACTTGCAAGTGGAAATGGAATCAATATAGAGACCTCCAACTCAAGGAAACAGAGGAATAAAAACTTTAGGAACTTGAACAGTAACTTCAGAGGCAGATCCTCACCACCAGAACACAAGAGATGGAAGAGATACTCTCAGGCATTGAAGACAAAGAAGGAATGAATAACTCAGTCAAAGGAAAATTGTGTTAAATCTAAAAAAAAAAAACTGGACACAAAACATCCAGGAAATCTGGGACACCATGAAAAGGACAAATCTACAAATAATAGAAGGAAGGCAAAGAAACCCAAAGGCACAAAAATATTTTCCACAAAATCATAAAACCATAGAAGAAAATTTCCCCAACCTAAAGGAAATACCTCAAGAAGCACAGAAAACACCAAACAGTCTGGACCAGAAAAGAAATTCCACACATCACATAATAAAAAAAAAACTAAACACACAAAACAAAGAAAGAATATGGAAAGTTGAAAATAAAAAAGACTAAATAATATATAAAGGCAGAGATATTAGAATAATACATGGCTTTTCAATGAAGACTCTAAAAGCCGGAAGGACCCAGACATGTATGTCCTGCAAACTATAAGAGTCCACAGATGCCAGCCTAGACTTCAATACATAGAAAAACTTTTTATCAAAATAGATGGAGAAAGACATTCCATGATAATAAAAAAATTAAAGAGTACCTATCTACAAATCCAGCCATACAGAAGGTTCTAGAAGAAAAACTTCAACCTGAAGAAGCTTACTAAACCCAAGAAAGCACAAGGAATAAATAACAGCAGATCAGCAAATCAAAAGAAAGAGAGAAAATCCACAGCACAACAACAGAACAACAGGAATCAACAAACACTGCTGATTGATAAATCTCAACATCAATGGCCTATTCCCCAGTAAAAAGACAAGACTAACAGAATAGAATTAAAACAGGATCCATCCCTCTGCTGCATCCAAGAAATACAGCTTAACATCAAGGACAGACATTACCTCAGAGTAAAAGGGAGGAAAAAGATATTCCAAGCAAACAGACCTAAGAACCAAGCCAGTGTAGACATTTGTAATATCTAACAAAATAAAGTTCAAACCATAACTCATCCGAATATATAGGGAAGGTCACTACACACTTATCAGAGGAAAATTCCACCAATATGATATTGCAGTTCTTAACATCTATGTACCAAACATGGGGCACCCAAGTTCATAAAAGAAACACAACTGCAACATGAATCACATCTAGACCGGCATCCAATGAGAATGAGTAACTTCAATACCCCATTCTGGCCAATAGAAAGGGCATACAGACAAAAACTAAACAGAGAAATTCTAGATCTACCTGATGTGATAAACTAAGTGGGCCTATTAGACATTTACAAAGCCCCTGTTCAAAAGAATGCACCTTTTTTCTCAGCATCTCATGGACCTTTCTCCAAAATTGACTACATATTCAGACACAATACAAGTCTCAACAGATACAAGAAAATTGAAATAACACCCTGAGTCTTATCTGATCACCGTGGACTAAAGCTGGATATCAACATCAGCAGAAACAACAGAAGCTTAGAACTCATGTGAACTGAACAACTCACTGCTAAATGAAAAATGGGTCAAGACAAATTAGGAAAGGAATTTGAAACTTTCTGGAATTAATGGAAATGAAAACACAACATACCCAGACTTATGGACACAATGAGGTGGTTCTTAGAGGCAAGTGTATAGTTCTAAGTGGTTAGATTTTTTTTTTTAAAAAAAAGGGGAGATTTCATATCAGTAATTTAACAGCATATCTGAAAGCTATAGAACAAAAAAAAGGAAATCACACCTAAAATGAGTAAAAGGCAAGAAATAATCAACTCAGAGCTGAAATCAATAAAATAGAAACAACCAAACCAAAATTAAAAAAAAACTACAAAAGAATCAGTGAAACAAAAGTTGGTTCTTTGAAAAAATATCAATAAAATTGACAAACACTTAGGCAAATTCAACAACCAATTTTCCAAACTAAGACTGTCCACCAAGTACCCTAAATAACCCAAATTTTCACATCTGGTCCCAAGGTCTTGAAATTTCTGAGTATCACAGGGCTGGAGACTCTGCTCAGCACTTGAGAGAGAGCAGTGGGTGTTTGTTCTTTCAGGGCATCCAGGTTTGATTCCCAGCACCCACATCAGGCCACTCACAACCACTGTAACTGTAGCACCAGGAAATTTGACACCCCCCCCAGCCTCTAGAGACACCTGTTCATATAGGTATACATATACATAAATAAAAATTAATCTTAAAAGAAAAGAATATAGAGAAAATCCTTAAATGTTCTTGAACAGAAAAAAATCACTAAGTTTTGATAAACATATTGGCATGAAATTTGGTAAATCAACACAAATTGTATTAGAAAAGATTCTTCATAGTAATGAACAAAAGGAGAGAGGTTTTTGGTAGCTAAAGAGATTAGTAAAAGCACTTGATGAGCAAACATGAGGACCTGAGTTAAATCCACAAGACCCATGTGAGAGGCCGTCAACT
>CABHPH010159123.1:0-14371 GCA_902168325.1 Peromyscus nudipes | reverse complement strand
AAAAAAAAAAAAAAAAAAAAAAAAAAAAGAAGAAAGAAATGAAAAATGTATTATTTTCTTTTCACCAGACTTACTAGTTACAAGGAACCATGTAACATGAAATTTCTGGGGTGTTTTGCTGCCCTGCTCAATGATCCTGTGAGGAGATGGGAAGTCAAGACAGAGGATGGGGCAGAGTCTTGGCGGACATTAGTTTAGCCTTGAACTCACTAAGCCAGAACCCATCTACTCCCGGACATTTTAGTTTTGAGAGCCAAACAAATCATTTTTCTCTTTGCTGGTTTGATTCAGGGTTTGGTCATTGCAATGAAGGGTCCTAATTTAACCCAGTTCTTTTCAGTCTTAGCCCCCACTTCCTAGAGCTTCAGAGTCTCAAGGATTAGATCATGCACCCAGGCAGGGCCGCAGCAGCCAGCCTCACGGCCAAGTGTGTAAGGAGACCGTGATATGGCTGCCACTCTGGCTGCTGAGAACCCTGGCTGCTTATCTTGTGGACTTTAGGTAGTTTACCAAAGCTTGCCTGGTTTCATTCAGTTTTGTCTTGTTGTTGTTGTTGTTGGTGGTGGTGGTGGTGGTGGTGGTGGTGGTGGCGGTGGTGGTAGTGGTGGTAGGGTGTGTGTGTGTGTGTGTGTGTGTGTGTGTGTGTGTGTGTGTGTGTGCTTCTTTCTCTTAGCTTGCTAGGTAGTTGTAAGACTCAGGTAGGGTTAGTGAAGGCACGCACTTATCCTACGCAGCTCGCCCCCATGTCTTCTCTCCCCTCTCTGACTCTGTGTGATTTCAGGGTCTGGGCATCTTGGAACTTTCAGCATCCTGGATAAGGAACAGGGTGACGGCAGAGCGACCAGAAATTTGCACTAGTTTTAATTGACTTCATCTGCTCACTCACTGAATAACTTCATGTCACATGCTTATGCAAATCAGTATTTGTCTTTGCGCTGACAGCCCCTCATCCTTGTTTTGTTCCGGATGCTGCAGCAGAGGCCAAATGTGCCATGTTCTCTCTGGTGACGGCTGCCAACTCTCCAAATGTCAGAACAGGCATTTCACATGGGAGCAAGTGCCTGTGCTGAGGGTGGCCAGGAAGCGTCTATGAGCTTGTTTTTTGTTTTCTTCCTCTTTATTTTTGTAATACATTTGGACTTTATTGAATTTGTAGAAAATCGTTCTTATCAGGCAATATAGATGAATAAAAAATTGTTTTTTCCTAGTCAAGTCCTACTTTTTTCAATAAGCAATGTAACTAAATTCTATGTACACATTTTCCCAGATTTTAAAATATAGGCTACCTCTCTTAATTCTTAATATAAAAACTATCATTTTGTGTGTGTGCATATATATGTATATATTGTTTGTTTGTTTGTTTGTTTGTTTAGGGAGAACTAGCCCAGCCCAGCCTGGAATTCACAGAGATCTGTTTGCCTCTGCCTCCTGAGTGCTGAGAATAAAGGTGTGCGCCGCCACACCCAGCACTTAAAATTTTTTTAAGCTAATAATTACCATTTTGGGGTCACTGTTTATAGATACTGTCTTCTATTTGTGGGCATACCATGATATTTCTCTAATTGATCAATGAGTTTTTCCAGGTAGTTTATGGCTTTTTTTTTGATACTTATTACATCAATACTAAAATAAATAACTTTGTAACTATATCTTTTATGTTCAAGGAAATATTTGTTAGTTCTACTCTCTTGGTTCATATACTGTGTAAGTGGGTAGCTGTTTCAGCTTTAACCTGGAAGTACTAACTCCAGTGAGGCTTCCGGTAACTGTCACGCCTACCTATGACCTGCCCCTGAGGCGGGGCTGAGACAGGAGCCCTTAAGACCCGAGATCTGGGTGTGTCACCTCCCTTGGATCCTGGTGATCCTGGATGCTAGATGGTAGACCAAGCAGAGTTCTCCAGAGAACACTGCTGGACTGCACTTCACCTCTCCCGGAACCTGTAACCAATCCCTTTGCTTGCTCTAAGTTACCCCAAAATAAACCTCCCTTTTATCTCTGTGGAGTTGCCTTCATAAATCCCCCAATAATACTGTACCCAAAGGACCATTCCTCCGTCAACATCTCCTGTGTCAGTCGGCCAGTTACATAAGACATCTTCCTGACCCCCTCTGTAGGACATGTTTCTGGTTTTGATTTTTTGAGATAGGGTCTCAACTATGCAGCCCCGGCTGTCTCAGAACTCACTTTGTAGACCAGGCTGACCCCAGACTCACAGAGATCTGCCTGCCTCTGCCCCCTGAGTGCTGGGATCAAAGGTGTGCACAACCCCTGCCTGGCTCTAAAGCATGTTTTTTGACAGAGCTCTATTGAACACAGAACTGACTAAAAAGGAGCCTAGCTCCAGATCTGATCTGACAGCCATTGTCCTGTCCTTCTCTTTCCTTTGCCCTGACGCCCTGAGCATCTCAGCGGCCTCCATCATCAGTGACAAGGTGTTATTGGGGTGAAGTGCCTTTGAAGTCTCTAGATAAGTGAGATAATAAATCTCTGCTCTCCAGGGATGCGGGGAAGGGTGTGAGACTATTGAATGGCCTCAGCAGCGCTGTGTGTGTGTAGTAACTACTTCGTAAATATGAAATAAGAATAATCAATGTCATGCCAGAAGGCTCTCTCTGAAGAGTGGGTCAACTCTGAGCCATCTGAGAATGAATGGACCAGGCAACTGAAACCCATACACGATCTCAAGCCCCATCCTAAGAGTTAATAGGTTCAGGTGCTTTACCATTATTCACCCCCCCCCCCCCCCCCCCCCCCCCCCCCCCAACCCCCACTCCCGCTGGACCGGCTAAATTCTACCCTCTATTTTATTGGTTTCTTTTTCATGGAAATTGAGCTGTGAAATGGCCACCAAGACGGGTGACTGAGGGACACATCAGCAATCCCGTGAGTGAGATGAGACGTCTGTGATGTCTCAGAAGCAACATCTGAATCACTCAGGTCAGGGCTGCCAAAGGGCCAGGCTAATGCAGCGAGAGACTTCTGAGCTGATTGGAGCTCAGAAGAGCAGAGATGGAGGGAAAGGAGTCAGATGAATCGCCGTCTAGGGCTGCCTGGCTCAGCATTGCCTTCTAGGTTATTCATCCCTTCCAGCTTTAAAACAGGACCTTCCTGCATGGGGCTGATCGGAGTGCATTTTAGAAGGGACGTCATCACGTCCCTGCTGGGAGAGAATGGACCCACTGTATGCTCAGAACATCTTCAGCTGCACCTCGCTCTCCTAGGCCACAGCGGCGGCGGCATTTGCTACGGTCCCTTCTGCAAAAAACGCAGGGGTTGGATTGTAGGATTCCAGGAGTCCTCTCCTCCTCCTGCCTGAAGAATTCAGCACGACTGCTCCACGGTGGGGGGTGGGGGTGGGAAGAAGTGTTCAGCAGGAAGAAGGGACAGATGGCTCCTGCTGGACTGTGTTCAGAAATGTGGTGTGTGATATACAGCGTGAATAAAGTGTGGTGCCCTTTAAACACGGCCTCCCCCTGTGCTCCACTCTGCCTGGCTCACTGGCTCTCATTCACAGTACACTGTCACTTTCCCACAGGCAAACCTTAGACGCTTTTGCACCGGGAGCCTACACACACACACACACACACACACACACCAGCAGACTCTGACACACGCTCTGTGACTCACCGCTGATCCATCAGTACACACACACACGGGATGACTCAGCAGGGACCCTCACAAGCAGGCTTACACTCACTACAGCCTCTGCAGTGGTGGCAGGCACTCCTGCCTCCCACGCAGGGTCCTTGGTTGAGCATCTCACCGAGGCCTGCAAATGATTTGCATTCTTGGCTCCTTGGAACTGCCTGTTCTTTGTCTTGTGTTTATGGTTCAACCCTTTCCTTACCTTGTTCCCCTCCCTGGCTGGTTTTGGAACTCAGCAAGAGCAATCCCACAGTCAGGGACCAGCCGAAGTGGCTTTTGTTTCTAAGAAACTTAGCCTTGCATGAGGGGTCCTTTTCCCACAGGGTCTCATCCCTCCCTGACCTGGATAGCTCTGCATAGCTTCCCAGAGCCCTTGCTGGGAAAGTCTCCAGTATTCATGTCAATGGTTCCTTTCAAACGAGGAAGGGGCTGAAGATATCAGTCGTAGGTACCTGGATAGAGGGTGGCCATGAAGTCTGAGGGCAGCCATGAGGTCTGAGGGCCTCAGAGGGCCTCCTTTCTTCCCAGAGGACCAGACTGAGCAAGACCAGTTTTTTTCTGAAGGTCAGAGAAGAAAAGTTGTTACATGTCTCTGTATGATGGAGAGACTATGGGCCTCAGCTCCTGCATGGACCTACCCTTGCGTGGGTTCCAGGAAGAGGTAAGAAAGTCCTGATGCTATGCAGGACCTGTTTTCCTTCTCTCCCACAGGGTGTCACCAAAGAAAGGTAGCCTCAGAGAAGAGTGAGGAAACAAGCCAGTTGTGGCCAGGGGCTTTGGCCTTTGTCTATTTCTCCCATATTTTCCTGCCCCCCCCCATTCAGTACTAGAGCATGCAGCTCACTGGGTAAGTACTGTACCACTGAGCACTGAGCTGCATTCTTAGCTCATCTCAAAAGCCCTGTAGCCCCACCAAGCAAATACCCATTTGAGCCTGCCCATTTGGTTATCAAATGCCCACAGACTTCTTTCGGTCCTTTCTTAAAGATGTGTTTATGGGAGCAGATAAGACCAGTGTTGTGACCAGGCCTTGGGACATGAAGTGACACACAAGAAAAAGTAGGGAAAGATGCTAAGGGCGTGTGCTGCCTATGCTTGGGAAGGCAGGAGTGGCTTCCTGTAGGTTCCCCCTGACTACAGCCACAGAGTCCCAAAGTCCTGCTGGCCTCCTCCCCTAGCCCAGATGGCACTGGGCTGAGTGCTGTCCTGGAAGCAGGAGTGGGCTATCCACACCGAAATCCTGGCCAGGAAATGCTCCATGGGAGTGTACTGGTCTCTTACATCTGTCCCATGATATTTTATGCCTAGAGACAGAGGCACGCTCATGCTAGTTGCTTATATCTCAGGGTTGAAATGGCCCTTTCAGCTCTAAAGTTTCCAGCTTGGTAGGTCTTGGTTGCACTTTTTCCTTCCTTCTGCTGGTTTGGAGAACGGTATCTTTGATTGCTGTCGAGCTGCACTGTGGAGCTAGAATTGAGACGGACCCATCTTACTTTAGTGGAGTTTCCTTTCACGTCCTCAGCCAACACCCTGGGGGGATTTTCTCAAGGCTTCCCCCGCAGCTGACCTGCTGCTGACTTGGGTTCAAGATTGCTTTGCCTTGAATAGCCGAGAACACTGTGGACATTGCCTGGCAGACTTGGCAAGCCTCATCTGGCTTCCATCAAGACCCTGGGGCTAGTGGGGTGGTGGTGGTGGTGGTGGCGGCGGCGGCGGCGGCGGCGGTGGCGCACACCTTTAATCCCAGCACTTGGGAGGCAGAGGCAGGCGGATCTCTGTGAGGTAGGCTGATCTCTGTGAGTTCCAGGACAGTCAAGACTGTTACACAGAGAAACCTTGTCTCAGAGAGAGAGAGAGAGAGAGAGAGAGAGAGAGAGAGAGAGAGAGAGAGAGAGAGAGAGAGAGACACCCTGGGGCTCAAGTGGAGAAGCTCCTTGTCTGCTGGACATTGAAAAACAAGAGCTGATCCACATGGATAATGCTGTGCTCTCAGTGGAAGTATGCAGGAGTTTCTCCACAAGTCTCTCCGTGCTGTGAGTCTTCTTGCAGAGACCGTAAAGCAATGAAGAAAGCTACTCTATTTAAATACGCATGGCTGTGGAGGAAGGCCAGCTCAGGCATACCAGGTAGAGAGAACTGGCCAAGATCCACAACTCCAAGGCAGCTTTTCTGCGGTTGCAGTGCTGGGAATGGAATCCCGGGTTCTGTCCCTAACCCTCATAAGATGTGACTTCTACCTCTGTTCCAGATAAACTTGACATATGGAAATTTAACACGATGCTTATTTAATTTGGTTCCAGGCTAACTTACTGTCTAAGCACTTTTCTACAATATTGCTTTACTTAATGTTCATAAAATCCCTCTGAAGTAGGCACTGTGTGTGTGTGTGTGTGTGTGTGTGTGTGTGGTGTGTGTGTGTGTACATGCGTTTCAAGACAGGGTTTCTCTATGTAGCCCTGGCTGTCCTGGAACTCACTCTGTAGCCCAGGCTGGCCTCCGGTTCTGAGATCCACCTGCCTCTGCCTCTGCTGGGACTAAAGGTGTGCGCCACCACTCTTAACCCTGGGTTGCTGCGGAAGATACGGACGAATTAGGTCAGACAACACACTTAAGGAGACACAGTGCAGCCCCCAGTGGTGAGTATGGAGCCTCCGCGTACCATGGGTGGTTAGCCTTGACCGGTACCCCGTCCTCAACCCACTGAGCCCACAGAGCCTGCTTCCCCCGTTGTCAGCCCCCGATCCTAGAGTAGCAGGAAGTGGTCCCCCATGAGCTACGGAGCCATGAAATGGGCCACAGTTCTTCAGGACACCTTTGTTCCGGCCCAGGTCTTCTACTAACATGTAGCCTTTGTCCCTACCCCTGGTTGGCCACTTCCTTGGCCCTTCCAGGGGCAGCGGTCACTGGAAGCAAAGCCTAAGCTGGCTGCCATTCCCCCTTACTGCCTGACACCCTCTCTAGGGGTTCTGCAGAGCCATTGTTCTCCAACTTCAGCTAGTGGGCCTCTTTTGGCAAGGCCTTAGTGGCTTCTTATTTACCCATTAACAATTAAGCTCTAGGCATTTAACATATAAACGTAGAAAACATCAGCATAATTACAGCCGAGATTTCAAAAGCTTTTGGCAAGGAAGGGCCTGAATATTTACTTAACAAAAGAATTCCTTACTCTAGTCTTAAGAAATAAGACACAATAGGATTTAAACAAGCTAGCTTCTCTAGTAAATTAAAAACATTCTTTTACTCATTCAAAATATGATTTGTGTTTTTCAAACACGCCTCAAGCAGAACTTTGCCTGAGAACACTCAATACCTCTTCCCTCAGAGCTCTAGCCTTGCTTCAGCCTGCGCCATTTCTCACTAGATGGGGCCTCCCTGAGCTCACTCTGTGTGTGTGTGTGTGTGTGTGTGTGTGTGTGTGTGTGTGTGAGAAATCCACCATTAGAGATGCTGTTGTAAGCTTGTCTCCTACAGATGAGCATCTTCTACTACCAAAGAAGAACACCTGTTCTGAATCTGGGCTGTGCCACAGGTTTCTTCTGTGATTAGAGGAGCACAGACCAGTCTGTTGGGTCCAGGGGCCAGGGAAGTGGGACAAAATGAGAGACACCACCAGTGGGTTTACTGGGACAAAAGGGTTATTCATTTCTTCAATCTGATCTTCTGACGATACACTGATTCTGATATTCTGTGATCATTAGTCATTTGGGATACAAGAGTGAATAACAGGATAGTTTAAAAAGTGACCAACGGGTCAGCTGCACAGTTAGGTGGGGTTAAAAGTCAGGCTAGATGCCCGGTCTCCCTGCCTGGGTTTGGTAGATGGATGAGACTTGGGACAGTTTGGGTAGGACTTTGCAGAGAACAGTTGAGTTTTAGTGGAAGAGGAACAATGATGATAAACTAATGCACATGTTGTATTTGCTTCAATCCTGGCACTGAAGCAGCTACATTGTGTGTGGTGGTGTGGTATGGTGGTAGTGTGGTGGTGGTGGGGTGGTCGTGGTGGTGGTGGTGTGGTGGTGTGGTGGTGGTGGTGGTTGTGGTGGAGGTGGTGGTGGTGTGGTGGTGGTGTGTTGTGGTGGTGGTGGTGGTTGTGGTGGAGGTGGTGGTGGTGTGGTGGTGGTGTGTTGTGGTGGTGGTGGTGGTTGTGGTGGAGGTGGTGGTGGTGTGGTGGTGGTATGGTGGTGGTGTGGTGGTGGTGGTGTGATGTGGTGGTGTGGTGTGGTGGTGGTGGTGGTGGTGGTGGTGGTGGTGGTATGGTGGTGGTGGTAGTGTGGTGTGGTAGTATGGTGTGGTGGGGTGGTGATGGTGGTGGTGGTGGTCTCGACAGGGTCTTGCTATGAATCACAAGCTGGACTGCAACTCATCATCCTCCTGTCTCAGTCTTCTGAATGCTGAGACTACAGATTTAAATTACCATATTAGGCTAGCTAGCATCTTATACTTTGACTCATATAATCTTCATCAAAATAACCATAAAGGCCAGGTGGTGGTAGTGCACGCCTTTAATCTCAGCACTCTGGAGGCAGAGGCAGGTAGATCTCTGTGAGTTCGAAGCCAGCAAAGTCTACAGAGTGAGTTCCAGGACAGTAACCCTATCTTGAAAAACCAAATAAATAAATAAATAAATAAATAAATAAATAAATAAATAAAATAACCATAAGGAATTTTGCTCTCCCTCAGGATGGTTTTTATAGTACCTGTGATGTTAATGTTGATTCTCAGCTTGATTGGATTAAGAAGTGCCAATGTAATTAATGAGGTATACCTTTGGATGTGTCTGTTGCAAGGACACACCAAGACCAAGTTCTCAACACAAAGGAGATTTATTTGCCCTAGAGGGACAGAGATAGGAGATAGGAGACAAAGGAGAGGAGAGAAAAGGGTTAAGGGGAGAGAGGGAAGAGATGTTTGCTCTGAGGGACAAAGGACTGCCTCGGGATAGAGAGTAGACAGACATGGCCCACAGGCAAGTGACAGTTTATAAGGGGAAAAGGGACCCTCTCAGCACCCCCAACCCCGACTCCCCTACACGTGTTAGGATGAGTTGGTTAATTTTGATTGGGCATGTTAATTAGGATAGTCAAAGAGGGCTTTTGATTGCCCGGGCTTCAATACTTTGATAGCTGAACCTTGGTAGTCAGCCTCAGGAGGAGGAAGTGGCTAAATAAGGGAACAGACCTTGATGGCTAGCTTTAGGAATGTAACCTAATGGTTTAGCAAGGCAGAGGGAATGGGAGAGGGCAAGACCTCCCAGAACCATATTGTGCCATGCTCAGGCAGGCCTGCTGGAGCCCTTCATCTGTGAGGGCATTTCCAGAGAGGATTGACTAAGTTGGGGGGGGAGGTCTGCCTTGAAGGGGGCTGGCCCCTTCCCGTGGGAAATAGGAAAAAACCAACTGAGAGCCAGCATTTCCCTTTCTCAGCTTCTCGCTCCTCTGAGATGTATGTCCCTACTGTTGAGGAACTAGCTACCTGCTGCTGTTTCTCCACCATGAAAGACAATGTCTCCTTAACTACGAGCCAAAGCTCTTCTTCTTTGATGGACATATGCAGATCAGGCAAGCACCTACCATGGAGCTAGACCCGCAACTCATAGGTGCTCCTTGTCAGCAAGAAAAGTGACCTATACAGAAAACTGTGCTGAGAAACAGGGTCATTGTTGTGACATATCTTTCTACGGGGTTCTAGGGCCTTTGAAATTGGTTTGTGAGGGGAGTATGGAAGACTTTGGACCTGTGGGCTAGAGATGCCCTAAGCATACTGAAAGCAGAGCTTCATGGGGCATTCTGGACGGAGCTAGAGGACCATGTGTGATGTCTTCAGGCATGCAGGCTGCACGACTTTGCTTATGAGATGTCAAAGGAGACTAAAGACTTGGGAAATGAGCTAGAAACTATTTGGGCTAAATTCTTGTAAAGGAGCTGTGTGTTGGTTATTTTTATGTCAACTTGACACAAGCTAGAGTCATATGGGAAGAGGGACCCTCAGTTGAGAAAATGCCTCCAGGAACTCGAGAGATGGCTCAGTTTAGAGCACTTGTGTTAATTCCACCAGTCAAGAATAAGACCACCACCACAATTTAAAGTCAAATTTGAAGCAAACTTTAATTAGATATTGGCCAAGTGGATGGGCTCTGGTCAGGTCCATCTCTGAGTCACGATTTACAGTGGTTTAAGTATTTCCCATCAGGTCCAATCAGGGGCAAGCATACATCCTGACATACCTCCAGCCTACACCTAGTCAGGGCCAAGTGTAGCATAGTCCTGGTGTATTTCCTGCCTGTGAACCTCCCGCCCACATGTGATCAAGCACATCCAGTGCAGATGGGTCACACAAACTTGTTGAGGGGAGTGAAAACATGCTGCTCATTATCTCCCATAAACTTAGCCTCCAGCATTTCAGGAACCATCTGTCCTTGGGTAAGGGGCTTGCAGATCAGAGGCATTTTTCTTTCATGGATCTCTAAGGCATAGTAGTTGAAACGTAAACTGTAACTTTGGTTCTCACATTTGCTCTTGCAGAGGGGACCTGGGCTCAATTCTCAGCACCCTCGTGGTGATTCACAATCATCTGTAACCCTGGTTCCAGGGGATCTGGCTTCTGCGGGCACCAGGTATGCGGGAGGTAAGTGTAGATGCATGCAGGCAAAGCACTCACACATACAAAATAAGATAAATCTAAGACACCCCCCCCCCAAATAAAAAAAGCAAGAAAGAAAGGAAATATCTTCATAAGATTGTCCTGTGGGAAATTCTGTAGAACATTTTCTTGATTAATGTCTGATACAGGAGGGCCCAGCTCACTGCAGGTGGGGGTACCCATGGGCAGGTGGTCCTTTGTTGTAGAAGAAAGCAGACTGAGAAAGTCAGTAAACAGCACTCCTCCATGGTCTCTGCTTCAGTTCCTGCCTCCCGGTTCCTGCCTTGAGTTCCTGACCGACTTCCCTCAGTGATGGAGTGTGACCTGAGAGTTGTAAGCTGAAATAAACCCTTTCCTCCTCAGGTTGTTTTTGGTGGTGGTGTTTTATCCCAGCAATAGAAACCCCAACTCAGACATGCTGGTTCCCTTCCAGCCCGTATCCTGAGAATCTGAGGGAGGCTGAGTTCAGAAATGATTGGTTAATTTGTTTGGTGATAATTTAAAAGACAGAATAACATTCAGATGGTGGCATGGTTATTGCTTACTGTGTTTACTCAAATTTATAATGAAAATGAAAGGAAGATATGATAAATGTGTAGTTTAGAGGGGGAAGGAATGTAAGTGTAGTTACAATTTTGGACAAGGTAGACAGACTAGTACAAAGGTGGCTGTAGTTGCTAGATTGGTGTCATCAAAGAGACTCCTCTGCTTTGTGCTGGGACAATAAATAAAAGGTCTCTTGAGGGGACCCCATCCAATGACGGCTCCAACTTATTAAAACTTAAATTTATCGAAAGGGGGAAGCCGAACGGAGCCTGCTACCAGAGGTGCTGTTTCCTATGCCATGTCCGTACCTGGAGGAGTGTTTTCCTGGGTTCAGCTTCAAAGGCACCTGGAGGATGCTGCAGCTGTGGTCCAAGGTGGTGTGGAGCGGGGAGGCAGGCAGTATCTAAAGCTGGCAACAGAACTTGCCATCACTCAACTGTTTGATTTTGCAGATATGTTAGATCCCAGAACGAAGGTGTCATGTGGCTTTCACCAAGGTTCCAGAAAGTTTCTGAGACCAGGTGTCCTGGCTAGCCTTGTGTCAACTTGACACAAGCTAGAGTCATCTGAAAGGGGGGAACCTCAATTGAGAAAATGCCTCCATAAGATCCAGCTGAGGGCATTTTCTTAATTAGTGATGGGGGAGGGGCAAGCCCATTGTGGGTGGGGCCATCCCTGGACTGGTGGTCCAGGGTTCTACAAGAAAGCAAGCTGAGCAAGCCATGAGGAGCAAGCCAGTAAGCAGCAGCACCCCTCCATGTCTTCTGCATCAGCTCCTGCCTCCAGGTTCCTACCCTGCTTGAGGTCCTGTCCTGCCTTCTTTTAATGATGGGCTACAGTGTGGAAGTGTAAGCCAAGTAAACCCTTTCCTCCCCAAGTTGCTTTGGTCATGGGGTTTCATCCCAGCAAGAGTAACCCTAACAAGTTGGTGCCAGAATATTGAGGTGTTGCTGAGACAGACCTGACCATGTTTTGGGGAGGATTGTGGAAGGACTTTGGAACTAT
The DNA here is from genome assembly GCA_902168325.1 of Peromyscus nudipes. Lineage (NCBI taxonomy): Eukaryota > Metazoa > Chordata > Mammalia > Rodentia > Cricetidae > Peromyscus > Peromyscus nudipes. Next base: position 2,530 of record CABHPH010159123.1, on the reverse strand, counting down.
GGGCTAGAAAAGCTCTTGAGTGTTGAGAGTTCCGTGAGCTGTTCCGTGGGAGCTTGGAAGATAAAAAACGCTGAGGGCAATGCAGAAGATGGAGGCCTGGCTTGTGAAGTTTCAGAGGGAAGCAAAGACTCCCCAGGCCATTTGAGTTAAGAATCTGTGGTTCTGGTTAGTTGAGGCTGGAGAATCAGCTGTGATTAACAAGATACCAGAACCACTAACATGGAATCTTTGACTTTCCTGGGATAATGGATGCTGGTCAGTTGGGGCTGAAGAATCATCTGTGATTCAGAAGAGACCAGCGTCACTGAGGTGAAGTTTTCTGGGAAGTGTTTCCTCAGAAGCTGTGTTCCAGAAGCATCCGAGGTTGTACCTCCTTTGGGAGCTGAACTTGGTAGTGTAAGAGTCACCCAGGTGGTGCTGGTTTTGAAGGCACGAAGGGGTCGTGGAGAGCAGCTGAGGCTTGGCACCGTGTGCCAGGGCTGGGGTCCCTGAAGAGAGCCCAGGAGAGGCTGTTGGTGAAAGAGCGGCTTAGTCACAGAAGATCCACAGCAGCAGGTGTGGAGCGGAGCTGGCCTGAGCCTAGGAGACCATCTCGGTGTGCTGCAGAGGGCAGAGTCGGAGAAGTAACCCAAGCCCTTTGGGGGAGCGCAGGAAATCGTGAGTGAATTCCAGATAATTGGATATTGGCTTATTTATACTTCTGGAGTTTGGTTTTGTTTTGTTCTGATTGTGACTGTGCCCTGATTCTTCCTTCCTAAAGTAAGAAAGCACTTATCTATCTATCTATCTATCTATCTATCTATCTATCTATTTATCTATTAATTTATGTTTTTTGAGACAGGGTTTCTCTGTGTTGTTTTGGTGCCTGTCTTGGATCTTGCTCTGTAGACCAGACTGGCCTCGAACTCATAGAGATCCATCTGGTTCTGCCTCCCGAGTACTGGGATTAAAGGTGTGCGCCACCACCGCCCCAGCCAGTGCTCTTAACCACTACATCATCTATCCAGCCTGAAAGACTGAAGTTTTAAAAGATTTCAGGTTTTAAAGAGACTTTGGATTTTTAAAGGGACTGAATTTTAAAGTATTTGAATTTGTAAAGACTGTGGGTCTTTTTAAGTTTGTAAAATGTTTTATATTGTGATGTTGCTGTTAATGTGTGATCTTGGGAATGAAAAAGAAAGGAAAGGTTATGGCTTAACAGTGATATGTTTGCATGTCAAGTTGACAAGAGGTCAGTTGCCCTGGCTAGTTTTATGTCAACTTGACATAAGCTAGAGTAATCTTAAAGGGGAACTTCAATTGGAAAAAAAAGCCTCCATATGATCCAGCTATAGGGCATTTTCTTAATTAGTGATTGATGGGAGAGGGCCCAGTCCTTTGTACGTGGTGCCGTCCCTGGGCTGGTGGTCCTGGGTTCTATAAGAAAGCAGACTGAGCAAGCTAGTAAGCAGCATCCCTCCATGGCCTCTGCATCAGCTCCTGCCTCGAGGTTCCTGCCCTGCTTGAGTTCCTGTCCTGACTTCCTTTGATGACGAACATGATAAAGAAGTGTAAGCCGAATAAACCCTTTCCTCCCCAAGTTACTTTGGTCGTGGAGTTTCATCACAACAATGGTGACCTCAATTAAGACACCAGGCAATGTAAAAATTCCCAAAATGGAGCTCCTGAGTGGGCCGTGAAGCTGTGAAGGGGAAGCCTAAGTGGCTGTGGATACCCCAGGGTGTTGGTGAGATATCCATCAAAGAAAGTTGTAGGTACAGAGCTGAATTGCCAGGGGAGAGGCTATGTGTGCAGCAGATGGCCAAACTGGGAGAGTGGAGCTACCCAAGGCCTTCGAACCCAGGTGATGCCACCAGGAGCCGCCGATGCTGGTGTGGAGCTTTAGTCTTTGGCCCTCATTAGATTTTGGTCATGTGTTAGTACCATTTTTCCTTATTGTGTCCTCTTCCTCCCCTTTGGAATGGGAATGTTTATTCTGTGTCTTTGTATACTGAAGCATCTAACTTGTCTTTTAAAATTGTTTTAGGGGTTCACAGGTTGTCTTTAGTCTCAGCATAGACTGGACTTTTGAATAGTGTTGATAATCAAGACTGGTGACTTTTTTTAAAACTTAATTTCATGTGTGTGAATGTTTTGCCTGCAAATGTGTCTGTGTGCTGTATACATACAGCCTGGTGCCTACTAGGGCATTTGATCCTCTGGAACTGGAGTTACAGATGATTGTGAGCCTCTTTGTGGGTTCTGGGGATCACACTCGGGTCCTCTGGAAGAGCAGCCAGTGCCCTTACCCACTGAACCATCTCTTCAGCCCCAAGATTGGTGACTTTTGAAGTTGAAATTATTGCATTCTCTATTACAAGATGGCTATGAGCCTATGGGATCCAGGGTGGAATATTATGGCTCAAAGTAATGTGTTTGGGAGTAAAGTTAATAAGAGATGGACTTGTGATAGTTTGGGTATATACCACCCTGACCAGCTTCTCTATGTGGATGGTAGGATAAAATTCAGGTCTTCATGTTTGCAGAAAAA